>JAEQML010056483.1:0-33909 GCA_016904865.1 Pissodes strobi
ACTATCCCTCGCATGTGGAAAGCGAGAAATACTATGGCACTAACAAATCCGTATATCGACACACCGGAAAGGAACTGCGCTTGGAAACATGCTCCTAATATGGTGGCGAAAATTATTAGGGTCACATGGAGGGCCTACAAATATTTAATAATAATTACAGACAAATTAGTGGCAAATGCTTTTTCTTCATGTGCACAGTGTGACATGATTATGCGCTCACAAACGTTTTGACAAAATGCAATATTTCCTAACTACTGTCCGAGTGTAATATCTTGCATTATTTAAAAATAAATAGTTCCTGTAAATACAATATCAATAAACAATAAATAATGCTTTATTGTTTATTGATGTGTTTCCAGTTTTTGCTACCAGGAGCGTTAGATGTGGACCAATTCACAGCTTTTTCAGGACAAGTAACAAACCACTGGTTTGCATTGATTCCATTTTAAATTAGAGATCTTTTGATAACTAGAACCAAAAGATTGCATATTTCCCCTAAGAGTACCTAATCGATCTCTAGAAAAACACCACAGTTTTAAAAATGTCATTGATGATTTGTTTTTTATCACGAAATTATTTATAATTTTAACTATTGGCTGAAATTCTGCATAATTATAAAAAAAATCATAAAGTAGGCCACAATTATTTTATAATAAAAATTCGACACTTTTCGATTTTCTGCCCAGAATTATAGATGATTCGATTTTTATCACGCAATTATTTTAATTTTAGCTGTTATCTTGAATTTATGTACAGGGTGGCCCGTTTATTACGGGATGACTACATATCTCAGAAACTACGGGGTGTACCAAAAAAGTTTAATACAAAAGTTGTTTGGATTTACCTAAATTTTTAAAATATTATATTTTTAATACAGGGTGTTCATATTTTCGTGGACAAATATCAACTTCCTTATTTTGAATAGAATACCCTGTATATTAAGGCATTTTGGAATTCCTCAAAAAATTCTAGATATATTTTATATATCCTATACCTAAGTCTAACCGTTTTTTAACATATTTTGAATTTTATGTTAAAAATGACGTTTGCAGGTCTATATTTAGACTATCAATTTCTCCTATTGAAAGCCTTTATTATTTAATTGGAGTTGGTTTCCTTGTAGAAGGGGATCTAATTTACTGGTCTGTGTTAACATTTTTATGACAAACAAAAGGATTGAAATGAAAAAATCGTTAAAATTCATTTTGTTCAAATAGAAACCGCCTTATTTAGCATTAAAATAAGGTCGACTTTGTATAAAGTTGTCTATTCGAAAAACTTGTAGTTTTTGAAATATTGGCAATTTAACATTTTTCTGCTATACCGTTGTTATTTGGCCATGAGGGCGAGGCGTGACAAAAAAAAACTATTTCTTGTCGTCTGACAATACACCTACTTATTACCCCAGCCAACCTTTCGTCAGGCGCAGCTGTTCTAGCAGATACAACAGTCTTTCTTTTGCATCGTGTATGGTAACCTATAACGCTAAAATCCCCACGGCATACGTAGCATCCTATAATGTGTCTAGAATTATAAAACGCAGGCCAATGGTAGTGGTCTTCTCTAGGCTAAAATGCGATATTTAGAACTTATAAATTATAACGTAATCAGGTGCAGTGTAGAAAAATGTTAAATTGCCAATATTTCGAAAACTACAAGTTTTCCGAATAGACAATCTCATACAAAGTCACCCTTATTTTAAATGCTAAATAAGGTAAAATTATAAAAATTGGGGGTTTCCATTTGAAAAAAATGCGTTTTAACGATTTATTCATTTCAATTTCTAATGTGAATTTTTGATCACCCTGTATTTATTTATTATAAAAATGCCAACACAGACTACTAAAGTAGATCCCCTTCTACAAGGAAACCAACTCCAGTTAAACAATAAAGGCTCTCAATAGGATAAATTGATAGTTATATTTGGACCGGTAAACGTCATTTTTGACATAAAATTCAAAATATGCCAAAAACGGTTAGACTTAGGTATATGATATTATATACATATAAAATATATATCTAGAATTTTCTGAAAAATTCCTAAATGCCTTAATATATAAATAAAATAAATAAATAAATAACGTCTTTATTAATATATGCATACATATTACAATGCATAACCTGCACACACCGGACGCAGATGGCGAAGTTTAACCATTGGCTATTCCTCCACTTAACCATCTACACCCTGTAATATACTACAAAATATAAATCTACAAAAAATTAAATTTAAATGCCTAATAACAGGTTTTTGTATCCCGACCTGAAAATTTTTACACTACATTTCTTGAAATAGGTTGTCATAACATTGTATTGTTTGATAAAACAATAAGAAAATTTTTTTGAAATAATGAAATTCTATGTTTCGTTATTGTAAAGCAATTAATATTTCTTAAATTAAGATTATATACATCAGTCCTAAATTCCAACTTCTGGTAAAGGTAGACAGCCTTTCGAGTGTCTAACAATTTCTTAAAAAATATCATAGAATGCAGTTTGTACACGTCATCACATATCAGCCAGCCAATTTGCTTAATACTTTTTGACACTGAATCATATATTTTAAGACCAAAACTAAACCTACAACATGTATTCTGCACAAACACTCTTCCTAGTAGCTACGTCCAGAAAGGGATAGTAAACAATGTAACAATAATAAAATTATAAATGGATAAAACAAGTGTTTCACACAATTTCTTTTTCATTTTAAAATTTAGTATATACCTATTAGAGTACAATAGCTTCATTTTAACATAACTTTTTTGCAGTAGAGGTTGGACATGTTTATGAAATCTTAGGTTGACATCCAAATGAAGCCCAAGATTCTTGGCACAGTTAGGAAATTTCAACACACTATTTTCAATATGAATTTTTAAACGATCCGAGAATCCATCGCGCTGTCCTCCAGAACAAAATAAAAAACTTCGGTTTTATCGGAGTTAATTCTCAGATTGTGCTTTTTGGAATACTGCAAGATAGCCTCCAAATCATGATTCAACAAACCTGAGGTTCTGTCAGGGTCAGAAGGGTCAAATTGAAGTAATAACTGAGTGTCATCAGCATATGCCTGAATGTGAATGTAAAACTGCCGAGAAAATATCGGATGTGTATACCACAAATAACAGAGGACCAAGAATTGACCGCTGAGATACTCCCGACACCACATCTGCAGAGTGGGGCACACTTTCCCCAATTTGAACAATCTGGGATCTATCAGATAAATAGGACCTGAAAAAAGACATTCATCAAAACCATAAAATGACAGCTTAGCACAAATTAAATCATGGTCTATTGCATCAAATGCCTTTGAATAATCAAGCAGCACCAAAATGGCAGCTAGCTTTTCATCAAGAGCCCCCACAATGTCATCAGTGATATTTAGAATAGCTGAAGTTGTACTATGGTCCTCCATAAAGCCAGACTGGTTCACCGGAATCAAACCATTATTTTTTAAGATAATTTAATACCTGCAAATGAACCACACTTTCCTATATTTTAGATATCACCGGAAGGAAGCTCACCGGTCTAAACTCACTCACATCAACAGGATTTTTTGATTTTGGAACTGGAGTGATCAATGACCTCTTTCAACACTGTGGAAAATATCCCCTTTCTAAGCAGCTGTTTACTATATGAGTAATGTGATCAACAATAGAGGGCAAGCATAGCTTAACCATGAAAAGTGTCAGCTCATCACTTTCAGCTGCATTAGATTTGATACTTTGAACGCATTCAAATATGTCATCCTGGCTCACCAACCTAAAAGAAAACTTTAAGGCTTTCATTGTATCTATTATTAATATAATATAATATTTTACCATCACAGTTGTTTTGTTTTTTTGAAAACACTGCAAAAAATATCTATTAAGAGATTCCGCATCAACAGAAGATGGGATATTATTAACTTTTTTGGTAGAATGAATGCTGAAATCATGAAGTGTTTGCCATAATTTGCGCATATTCTTTTCATTTTCAACATACGTTAAATACGCAGCATTTTCTCGACGTATAGCTATCCTTGTTAAATTTTTAAGGCTTTTATAGCGTTCTCGACTTTCTGCTGTATTTCTTAACCTAGCCTTAACTCTAGCATTGTCCCTTTCTTTCATTAAACACTTCATAGCGCCTGTTAGCCACGGAGCATGAGGCTTGCTTACCCTTACTGTTCTACGCGGAGCATGCATTTGTGATGCATGCATTTGTGATATTGTGATGCAAGCCCTCCAAATGCTCAGTCAAAAACCTAATTTTATCTTCCATATTGTAAAAATAAAATAAATTGTCCCATTGAATACTACCTAAATCAGCCAAAAGAGCTTGTTTTTCAAAAATTTTAAAATCTCTAAAAGTTATAAATTTCACAATTTATTGTCTTCAATGGTATTTCTATGTCGCAAAAGGCCAACATACGATCACTTATTTCACTTGCATCAATTATACCACTTTTCACTACTATCTCTCTATAGGGTATTCTATTTAAAATAAGGAAGTTGATACTTGTCCACGAAAATACGAACACCCTGTATATATAAAATATAATATTTTAAAAACTTAAGTCAATCCAAACAATTTTAAATTAAACTTTTTTTGGTATACCCCGTAGATTCTGAGATAAGGTCAAAGGTGTCATCCCATAATAAACGTGCCACCCTGTACAGTATGTAGTTCGTTAAATTTAATAAATTTTTTTTCTTTAGTAAGTTGATGCTGTAACTGCTATGTAATAAAAATCGTTAATAATTAAACAATGTAAGATATTAACATAACTTACAACCCCACAACTAAAGATAGTCTACTTTGCGTTATTTCAGTCGCAGCTGAGCTACGGTGTGACTGGTTGGGGCGCCGTTAGACATTGCCATATCGAGAATTTGGAGGTTATCCAAAAGTGGATATTAAAAATAATTTTTAATAAAACGAAGCAATTTTCTACTCATTTACTATTCAAGGAAGCCAAAGTTTTTGATATTAGGCAATTATATTTTTTTAAAACTTTAATTCTTTTAAATCAGAAAAAAGTTGCGCTTCAGCCAGTTGAACACGGAAAAAATACGAGACTTGGTAAAGATGGTGTGGTTGTTCCATTAACTAAAAAAGAAATAGGACATAAATCGTTGAATTACTTGGCACCAAAATTCTTTAATACTTTACCGAGTAGCTTGAAAGAAATCATATTTGATAAAACATTTAAAAATGAAGTTAAAAACTGGATTTTGAATAAAAATAGAGAGGATATCCATTACTTTTTCTAAGAAGGAATAATTTTAACTGCTTGTAAATTTAAGTAGGTATTATGAACGGATAAATTTGAAACGTAGAGCAAATGATTGGAAAAATTGTATGTAAAATGAGTATGTAATATTGATTAGTGATAGTGACCCTCCCAAATGTGTCGTATACAACCCGAATGTGACTATAGAAACCTCTATCAAAGACTTTATTACTATCATAGACAGCACTTACAAGCGACAGTATGTCGCTTCTGTGTAATTGTTTATTCAAGTATGTTTAGTGTGGTATTGCTGTAATCTTGAAATAAACTTATTATTATTATTATTATTATTATTATTATTATTATTATTATTATTTTCATTTTTTGCCCCTGGGTTATCTTTTAAAGGACCAGCCCTCATTTTATTGTATTTAATATTTCTTCGCATACTAGGTATTTAATTTTCAAACGTTAATAAGTCGAAAACAGTTTAATTTAATATGTCTAAATTGTACTGGGACCACAGCTTTATTGTATAAGCCTATGCTGGTACTATATATAAATTGTGTTTAGAATTGAGGGCAGAATCTAAAAAGTTGTTAACATATAGGTGGTTCTATTTAAAAATATATTACTTTGACCTGTCATTCTGCATATAGGAAGATATATGTTGAAAAGAGTTTTCTTAAATCCCAACAAATTTTGTTTTTAGCATTTTTGCTAATGCGAAAAACAGAAAAATTAGAGGAGGGTAACATTATATGCGATCACCCTGTACAGGGTGTCACGAATTCGAGTCTATGTATGAAGAACTCGAAAACCGTAAGAGATACAGAGTCGATCAAAAGGGCAAAATTGCGTATTCAGGTGCCTATTAATATGCCGTATAGAAAGCTTTAAAATTCCGAGTATTTCCGGAGATATCCGGAAAAAACCGAAATATTGAAAAATCGTTTAATTTTTTTCCTGAGCTTATGTAAAAACGGATTTCAAGTTGAATTGCAATTTTGCAATGCCACTTTTTCCGCTCTATCCAATGGCTGTATCCAGTATAGAATACGACGTTTCGTCTTCACGGGGTCATCATCAACTTTTTTTTTAAATACAAATTTTATTTTTTTATCGTTACTAATATGAATATGTTTTTAATTTTTTTTTCATTCTTTTTTTTTTAATTTCATTTTTTTTTAATTACTTATTTTGCTTTGGGGTAAAAATAAACGAACCTACTTACTTTTATTTTTATTAAAAATAAAGGCCCCAATTTTCCACTTAACACAATAAATAAAATAAAATATTTTTATAGAATATAAAAATTTCAAAAGTAGCAAAATAAGTAATTTCAAGAAAAATAAAAATGGAAATTAAAAAAGAATAAAAAAAATTCAAAACGCATATTCATGTTAAAAACGCCAGTATCATCTGTGAAAGGATAAAAGGAATTAAAGTTCGTATTTAAAAAAAGAAAGTTGATGATGCCCCTTGAAGACGAAACGTCGGACTCCAAACTGGATACCACGATTGGATATATCGGAAAAAGTGGCAATGAAAAAGTGCAATTCAATTTGAAATCCGTTTTTAATAAACCCAGGAAAAAAGTAAAACGCTTTTTCCAAATTTTGGATTTTTTCGGATATCTCCGGAAATACTCGGAATGTTAAAACTTTCTAAATGGCATATTGTTAGGCACCTAAATGAACAATTTTGCCCTAGTTTGACCGCAACTGTATCTCTTACGGTTTTCGAGATCCCCATACATAGACTCCAAAACGAGCCACCCTGTAAATATAAATACATTTATGGCTAATTTCTGTTATATATATTTTTTAAGTTGCAATCCTTACCCCTTCGAGAATTTTCAGTATTCCTGAATAGGATTTAATATAATCTACGCCGCTCTGGTAAGCAACCTGAAACCGAAAATGAATGTAATAAAGCGGAACTTAGAACTCAATTTATAATTTTTTCTAATACCGTGCGTAAAATACTCACTTTACGCACTCTCTAAGTTTCGTAAAATATACCTTTTTTATGCAGTGCGTAAAATAAATTACTTTACGCACCAATGCGTAAAGTAAATCTGATGATTTTTTTTTGTGTGTTTTAGTGCAGTGCGTAAAATAATTGAGTATGCTACTCATGTGTAAAGTTTCATGGGATTCCCATTCATAAAAAAGGATCACTTTACACAATTGTTGCATAAATAACTATTTTCGGTGTGTACATTTAATTTCAATCTACCATTTCGCATTCGAATTGTTTAAACATATTTCCACAATTAAAGAAAGAGTTTAGGTACATACGCAATAAAACTCTATTATAAATGACCGTTAGGCCCATAGGATGGAACATAATAACTCTGCAGCGAAATTGTGTGTCAATCCTAAAGCGAAAAAGGACGTAAATATCCACAAATTTTGATGTAAATAAACCATGATTTAGTACACTATTTCAAGGCAAACAACAACACAAACACTGGAAATCGACAATTAATAAATAGACTTCACAAAGGATAATAAAAACTTCAATACCCTAGACTAATTATTGAAAATCTGAAATACTTACACTCATGTTTATGGATTTTAAATCAGTTGCACAAACGAAAAACAGTTCATTTCTCCGGTACTGTTTCAACAGTAATAACGATTGCCGCTAATCTTATCTATTTCGAGATAACAACATTTGTAAAGTTGGGAATAGTTATTAAGTAGGTACTTTTAGAATCGTTTGGTACTAGGATTATTTACGTTTGGTCCCTTACCTGACGCGTTATCTGACCAGGGTATATACACAGGGTGATCCAGGAGTCGTGTACACTTACATTTTGTGAATTATTTTTAACGTATTCGCTTTAGAATTTTTAAAACTCTTGTAAATGTTTAAATTTTAAACTTAACTTCCGGTTGAACGCAAAGGAAATCCCCTTTTTATTATTTTAAAATACAACATTTATAAACATGTCCCAAGAATTTAATAGATTTAATTTAAATTTTACATTACTTATCAATGATTTTTGGACTTGCATTTGAATATGACGGTTGAATGTTTCTAAAAATTAGACATTATTTCTGGAAATGACAAATAATACCAAAACCGCATACAAATTTTTATATAACATACCTGGTCCCAATCTTTCGAATACAAACATTGTGGTGGTTGTCGTTTTTATTATTATATTACAAATATTAGACGGCTTTAATAAATGCCAAAAATTATACTTTTCTAGTCAACATTCATAAAGGTCAGTGTTGTAAATGCATTTTTTTTTCCAGTTAATAGAGAAAATTTCTCTCAGGAAGGCAACACTGTACCTATTTGAAGATTTGGTAGTATTTAGCTAAAGTCTTTATTCTGGTACTAACCTACTAACATCATAAAGATAGTTTTAATAATTTACTTTTCTGGGCACTATTCATTATATTATCTTTAACACCCTTAAAGGTATCGCCGCCTGCAGCAAGTACTTCGACCATTGACCATTGGCTATCAATATTTTGTACCAAGCACTTTGGACGGCCGGAGCCTACCACCACGTTCTGACTCAACATCTGTACATATACCTGGGGGGCGAGGTCTGTTGGGGTTGGCTCTGACAGGGAAGCATTGGCTGCCTGTAAGTCTCTTGCGCTGGAGAATTTGGGAGTTGTTGTGGAGAAGAGGGATGGTGGGCATTATGTAAATATTAAATAATATCGTCAATAATTTTTATTGGCATTTTATTAAACAATACAGGTCTAAATTTACGTTACATCAGCTATTTTCCACCAAATACATAAATACACAAAAAATTTAGGCATCGTACAAGTAAAATTTAAAATTTTATGATCTAATGGTCTAATGGTCGACATGTTCTGGGATGTATTTTAAATTGAAGTTAAATCCATTATGATAACCATAAGTAGTAATTGATCGATAAATTTAAGAAATTGTCCTGATTTGCATGCATATTCTCCAAAGTAATAAATTGCAAACCATATAATTATCACAACTGCTATCTAGAATTAGACCTAAGCGCATTATATCATTAAGGCCCAAAGACGTAGTCTATATTTAACCCATTCAGCACACATAACTACTCGTCACGTCATAAATGGTGGCCCAATTTAAATTTTATTAGGTAATAGCCCTTTGTGTATGTAGGTATATTGAAATCAGGAACAGCGGCGAACCATAAAAATGCAAAATGACATGTAGACATAACTTTATTTACATTTTTTCCATTAATTCCAAATATTGGAACATACATTCTCGCTGACACTGTATTAGAAGGCATAAATACAAACACAAATACGAAAGCCACAAAATACTGAATTCCAAGAGTATCTCACCCAAACTAATCGAATGTAATACAGCCAATCTCAGCCTATATTAATCTAAAGCGAATATAAACCAATATAACCCAGACTTCTTTAGCGTAAACATATTACTTAGGCTTTAACAATCTTACTAACTAACCCATACCCTTATCTAGTCTAAACCCTAGTATTCTAACCTACTCCACTCTCTTTTTTATGTTCGGCACTCACACAAAAGGAAGATCTCATACCACTCAACGAGCGGTGCGTCTGCGGAGAAGATGGTGGATGTTGGACTTGAAGCGCTGTAGGTTGTAGTTTTCGGGAAAGACTTTATTCGGAAGTCCATTTCAAAGAGAAGTAGTCCTCCAGATAAAGGAGTTTCATAACAGCGACGTTCTAGGTATTTGCAACTGAATCGTATGTTGATGAGTAGCTTGTGTCTGACGGGTGTTTCTGTTTGGCGCAACTTTGGGTGAAATCATAAGTGCCAGCTCGTTCGAACACCTTCCGTAGTAGTATCGATAGTAAAGAGATAGGCCCGCCACTTTTCTTCGATGTTCAAGGCTATCAAGGTCTTTAGTCAATTCTGGGTCATCAACAAGACGGGCTCTGCATGGCGTCCAATACCTTGAGCAAGAGTTTGGGTGCTGAGCTCGACACATGGGTGTGCAGGTTGTGCAGGCACAAAGGCGGCGAAACTTAAGGGCGGCCGCCGCTGTTGTGGAAGATTAAAATACATTTACGTTTGGAATATAAAATTATTTAGCTGTTAAGATATTCCACAGAAACCAAGCTTAAAACCCTTAATAGTATTCATAATATTCACATTGCAGACAATTTGTTTCTTTATGGTGCAATATAATAAAAATTAATATATTATATATTTTGAGTTGTCGAATTCACAAAAAAAACACCACGCTTTCGCCGTCTCTCCCTCGTCGAAGGAAATAAAAACTCGCAAGGATAAAGGGCGGCCCCGGGGCCGCATCGCGCCGCTGTTGTTTATATTTTCTCAAATAAATTTTTACCTTTTCAGTTAACTCATTCATTACTTCTAAAAGAGTAAAAGCGTAATAAGCTGTGACCAGAGAAGTGTTAGTTGTTTTGATGTTTTTTCTACGATTGTGTGATTGAAACATTATTTTTTTTTCGAAAGATAAAAGGTAAGTATTTTTTAATACATTTAATAACCAGATATCATAATACACTTTCAAAAATGTGTCTCAGAAGTCTTAGGTCTAAGATAAAAGATACATTTGGAAATGAAAATAGTAGGATTGTATAAGAGAGAGACGTACGTTCTAATACGTATAATGTTTCGTTTATTTTCGGCTAAACTTATTCAGAACTTATAGTATAAATGGTAGTTTATATTTTTTATAGGTATATGATATTAATTTTTATTTCAAACTTTTTTATTCATATGAACAACGCTAATGAATTCTATTAATATAGTTTCTTTATTTTCCGATGTCCGACAGAAAGACAAAACGGTTTTCTGGAGCACAATACCAGAAAAAGAAATAACAAAAAGAAGAAAATTAGACGATCTCAGGAAAAATTCTTAAAAATTGAACCTGTTCCGTCAACATCGTCACCAAGTAGAAATATTTCACACACTTAGTTGTAACTCTTAACAGTTATCTGAGATCTATCATGTCACAGGAACGGCTCAAAAACTTGGGTATAATAGCAATTATTGAAAATGAGACCTGTGAAAATTTAAGTCACTCGCAACTTATTGACGATTACGCAACAACAAAAGCCCGAGAAATATTTATGTTAACCAATTTCTGAATTTTTTTTCGTACTGCATCCTGCAATTTGGTTCATGATTAGATAAAATGCAAAGGTTTTGTTGTGTATGTAGGTATTTTGTTTTTCGTTTGTTTTACTTTTATATTTTTTATTATAAGTATTATTACTATTAAGTTCTTATTTACTTTCATATTTTTTTTATTATAATTATTTAAGTTTATATTTTGTTTTATCGATGTTACATGTTAAATATTAGTGATTATTTAATAAAATATTTTTGTTAAAAAAATTTAGCTTCTTTAAAAAATAGGGGCGGCATTTTTAGGCTTGCACAAAGGCGGCAGAGGTATTAAGAACGGCCCTGTCCAGAGATGGCCTTATCTAGGCCTTATAGAACAGTAAGAGCTGATGAGGTGTGTACAACTTTTTTGTTCTATAGGGTGCTCCTAGCTTTTGTGTTGCTGCCTTGGCGATTCTGGTGACGTGATCACTCCAACACAACATGTCTACGTTGATTCTCAGAAAGCTTATGGATGAGGAAAGAGCCAGTGTTTGTCCTGTCATTGATAAGTCAGGTCCTGCGGTATATGTTTTTTTTAGAAGACAGCTGCTTGAGTATTTCCTGCGTTAAAAATCCTCATTGATGGCAGCAATCAAGGGCGTACCCAGCGAGGGACAGAAGGGCTGCTGCCCCCCTAGACCCTAGACCCTAGAACAGAATGTGGTTATTAATAATGCTTTTTTATTGGTCTGCCCCCCCCCCCCCCTAGTTCAGATCCTGGGTACGCCCTTGGCGGCAATCTGATTTTCTCCCTCGCGTTGGGAACGAGCAGCGGCAATCCGCGACATGAATGAGGATATAAGATTGCTGTCGTCTGCAAAGCAAATAGAATTGTTTATCCTGTCTAAGAGATCGTTGATATAGAGCAGGAACAGTGTGGGAGATCATACACATCCTTGACGAACCCCGGCATTGATTTTAAATTCCTCCGAGAGATGTCCATCAATACCAACTCGGATGCTTTGATACCATTAGAAATTGGAAAGTCATAGAAGCAGTGCTGGTGATAGTCCGTATTTTTATGGTAGGTGCGCTTTATGGGGGGCTACCTTTGACTTTTGGAGAGGAGCGGGGCTCTAATTAAGGGAGGACTTTGGGGAAAAACCATTATCTCTGCAACGGAGCCTGGGATCGAAAATCTGAAAAGTGTCACGGGGTCATCAGTGAGCGGTGATGGAGGGAATTATACCCCCACCCCCACTTCCTCGCATACCCAAAAGTTTTCGAAAAAATGGGAAAAAATTGGAAAAAAGTAAAAAATTGTTCGGAGAGTTAATAAAAGTAATAGAAAACGGAATAAGAAAAAATATATATAAAGAAAAAGTTAGGGAAACGTGGTGTTCGGCGAAAAAAGCGAAGGAGTTCAGCTACGAGGCGGGGATGGCAAAAATGGGGAAAAAATGCTTTATGAAAAAAGAAACAAACATTTTTAAAAAAAAATTGGATAAAATTGAGGTAACGTAAAAAATTTTCAAAAAGTTAATAAAAGTGTTATAAAAGGAAATAAGAAAAAAAATAATAAAAAAAGCAAAAGACTGTTCGGAAAGTTTACAAAAGTATTATAAAACCAAATAAGAAAAAAAATTAATGCAAAAAAAGAAAAAATTGATCGAAAAGTTAATAAAAGTATAGTACCTAAACGAAATAAAGAAAAAATATATTAAAAAAAAGTTAGAGAAACGCGGTTTCGTCGAAAAAAAATTTGAAAAATAGGAAAAAAGTGAACTTTTAAAATATGAAATAATCTTCTTCTTCTTCTTCTTCTTCTTCTTCTTATTCTTTGTAAAGACCTTTTGGTCTGTTTATTTCGAAGGCTGGTCAGTGTTGTTGATTCTCCTGTGATACAGATGTCCAACTATCTTTCCGTCTTTTTGGTGGTCTTCCGATTGTCCTTTTACCAGCTGGATTTCCATTTAGCACAATCTTGGCTATTCTTTCGGGGTCCATCCTTTCTACGTGGTCCCGCCAGTATCTTCTGCACTTTCGTCCCCATCTGATTACATCTTCCACCTTGCAGGTCTCTCTTATTGTTGCGCTCCTCACTCTATCCCGTAGTGTCTTTCCCGCTATTGACCTTAGAGTCTTCATCTCTCCCGTTCTTAACATACATTTTGTTTTGTTTGTGTCTGCTCGAGTCTCGATGTCATAGGTGAGTATTGGTCTTAGTGCCTTTTCACACATGCCGGATAAGATCATCCGGCATCGGATATCCGATCGCGAGGTACGTAACATTAAATGAAAGCTTTCACACGTTTGTCGGACAGTCGGACGCCGGAAACGTGCTGGATAAATTAGAAATAATCGGATATCCGACGTCGGATATCCGATGTCGGACTCGTGTGAAACGGGGCTTACGCATGTTTTGTATATTCGAACTTTACTGTCGATGCTCATATGTTTGTTGTTTCATATGACGTCTCTTAAACAACCTGATGTTAACGAGGCTTTGTTGATCTGGGATTTTAGTTCTTTAATTGGTTCGTTGCAGCTAGAGATGTCCGCTCCAAGGTATCTAAAAGTTGTGACTTGCTCGACAATTTCATTATTTATAACCGGCTTACATCTCGTTGGTTCCCTGGCAAATGTCATACATTTTGTCTTGGAAATTGATATTTGCATATCAAATTGTGTGCTGACCTGATTGAATCTGTGAAGTTGCGTTTACAGATTGTCTTCCGTTTCTGCCAGTATTGCCGCGTCATCGGCGTAGCAAATTATGCTAATGGGTTTTCTGTTGATCCTATACTCCATTCTTAGGCCACTATTTCTTCAATGATCTCGTCCATAATCAGGTTGAATAGAAATGGGCTTAAGCTATCCCCTTGCCTTATACCCTGTGATATCGGTATATCATTTGTTGTTTTATGATCAACTTTAGTTCGGGTTGAATTGCCTGTGTTTAGACAGCATACCGTTTTTATAATTTTTGCCGGGGTTCTTTTTTCTTTAAGATGCTGATAATGTCTTCCAGTCGGACACGGTCAAATGCTTTTGTTAAATCGATAAAACATGCAAAACCGGGGGTGTCGAATTCTATTGATTTTTCTTTTATTTGGCGTATGATAAATAGGGCGTCAGTTGTAGACGTATTTCTCCGAAATCGTTGCTGTTCGTCTTTGATTTTGATATGTCGTTCAAGGTTATCTTTAATAAGGCCGGTAAATAATTTCATGGTGGAGCATAGAAGAGTTATAACCCTGTAGTTCTCTGGGTTGGTTTTTGTCCCTTTTTGAAGATGGGTATGGTGAAGCTCTTATGCCAATCATCGGGTATTGTTTGTGAGCTTAATATTCCATTGAAGAGTTGCGTTAGTTTTTTTGTTAGTTCATTACCACCATACTTTAGAAGTTCGTTCGGTATATTGTCCACACCTGGTGCTTTTCTATTTTTAAGCTTTTTTGTTTTGTTTTTACTTCTTCTTCCGTGAATGATATTGGGACCTCTTCTTCTTCTACCTCCTCAGCTCTCATCTTTGTGTTCTGGTTGTTATCGTAAAGGTCATTAAAATATCTCTCCCAGTTGTGCAGTCACACGCTTTTTGTTTGAATGTATTCGTTCACAGGCTTTTTTCGATTTTTAAGCATCTTCCACACTTTCCTATGAACTTCATACAAATCGTGTTGCATGATGTTGGTGTATTTTCCCAGTACTCTCGTTTAATCCTTCGGATCTCTGCGGTCGTCCGGTTTCTAGCATCTTTGTGTTTGATGAAATTATCTTGCGATTGTGTGCTTTTGTAAAGCAAGTAGCTTTTCCTTTTTTCATTGGCTAGCTTTTTCACCTCCTCGCAGAACCATGGTTTGTTGTGGTTTTGGGCATGCACGTTAATTTTTTCTTTTTCCTAGGGATTCTTCCGCGGCTTCATGGATACACGCTTTTATCCTTTCCCAGTTCTCATTGACATTGCCGTCGGTTAGAATTTCGTTTAGTAATTTGTTGGCAAGTCTCCGCTGGTATAATTCTCTTGTACTGTAATAGTCGAGTGATTCCATGCTGTATTTTTCAATATATAGTGGTTCTTGATTATGTTTCTGATGTTTTTCCAGTGTTATCTTTCCCAGGACAAGATTATGGTTCGTTCCAACATTGGCTGAAGTTAGCACTCTTACGTCACTGATTTGTTTTGGGGTTATAGCTATGTTCGTTATTATATAATCAATGGTGGATTTTTGGCCTCTTGTATTACAGAAGGTGTATTTGTGTTGATCTTTATGTTGGAAAAAAGTATTATTTATTCTTAGCTCATTTCTAGCGCAAAAGTCGATTAGGGAGTCACCGTTCTCATTGAGAGTTGGTTCGTTAAACTTCTGTTTTACGCCCGAAATTTCTACTATGCCAATTCGAGCATTAAAGTCTCCGAGCAGTATTAACCTTTCACTGTTGGGTATTTGGTCTATAGTGGTTAGTAGGGAGTTATAAGAGCTTTCCGAATCCTCTTTTGGCTTAGATATATCGGGCGCATAGATGCTTACTAAATGTAGTGGGCCCTCGGGGAGTGCCAGGTTGATTCTTAGGATCCTATCATTTACGTATTCTATGTTTTCAATAATGTCAGAGTACTTATCATGTAGAAGAATACCCATACCAGAGTTGGCGCGGTCTTGTTTTGGTTTTCCACTGTAGGCAAAGATGTAACCTTGGTATTTGATGGTTCCTTTTCCCTTTCGTTTGGTCTCAGATAATCCACATATGTCTATTTTATTCTTTTTCATTTCCATAATAATCTCTTGATCTCTACTATTCCATGAGGTGATATTCCAGCAGGCAAATCTAGTGGGCATAGAATTTTGTTTTTGCGTTGTCCTTGTTCTCGCATGGTTCGTCATCAAAATCCGTCCATTATCCGAGGCTTGACCTTCGTTTCTGTGAGCTATGATTGTTTTTTAACCCTAGGCAGGTAGCTAGCCTAACCTTGGAACCCTCCGCACTTTATCCGGGCTTGGGATCGGCAACAACTGTGACGAAACTACTCAGTTCATCCCGTCCCAGCTGCAGGCGGTGTTTATGAAATAATATACTTTTTAAAGAATCGAAGACCTGTCAGAATTTCAAATTTCAAAAAATATTTTTAAATTTTTAATGAAAAATTCCTATGGTAGAAAACACTTTTGTATTTCCCACTTTTCCGAAATAAACTCTCTAGGTGGGTTAGTTTGGGTTAGTATAGTTAGTATATATGCGGGAAAACCTTGTATATACATACAATATATTATATTATATGTTACCATTAATATCCGAAATACGTTATTATGCATAAAAAGTAAGCATTTTAGGAATTATGGATCAGTAATTATCTTTTACTTAATATCGATAGTAACCAAACTTAAATATAAAGTTATATAATATGCGCGGCCCTCCGCCCCGCTCTCGGAATTAAACTAGAGAAACTAACCCAATCTGATCCAGTTGGATCCAAAAACCAATTTTATAATTTTTATAACTTTTTTACGTCTAATATGTTTGGTTAATATTGGCATTAAGAGTTTTAGCAGTTATCCATAAATCCTAATTTGCTTAGGTTTTAATGCATAATAATGTATTTCGGATATTAGCAGTAACATATCTATAAATATTATATACAAACTCCCATACTATTTATATAGTATCCGACAAATACATGATAAATAATACAAAATAACGCGAGCACCCACCTGTTTACCAAATTTGGAAAAAGCATAATACGGACCTATAATTTCCCTTTTAAAAATGGCCGACGCTAAAGGAATTTGTCTGAAAAACATCAAAGGCGGCATTTCAGAGACAATAATCTGATTGTTTTTTCTACTCTGTCCAAAGCATTTAATAGGGTGTAGCATGAAAGGTTGTTATGCAAATTGACAGCATGCGGACTACCACCAACAGTGCTTCTATGGCTTTCAATTTCTTAAGCGATCGAAGCATCCGAATTGGTATTGATGGACATCTCTCGAAGGAATTTAAAATCAATGCCGAAATTCCTCAAGGGTGTATATTATCTCCCACACTGTTCTTGCTCTATATCAACGATCTCTTAGGCAGGACAAACAATTCTATTTACAGCTTTGCAAACGACAGCACTCTTATATCCTCATTCATGTCGCGAACTCGAATAACCGCTGCTCGTTCCAAACGCGAGCGAGAAAATTAGATTGCTGTCACCAATGAGGATATGAACGTTATCGTTGTATACACCTCATCAGCTCTTACTGCTCTATAAGGCCCAGATAAGACTATCTCTGGAATACCGTTCCCATGTGTAGAGCTCGGAACCTAAACACTTGCTCAAGATATCGGCAAACTATCGATACTACTACGGAAGGTGTCCGAACGAGCTGGCACTTATGATTCCGCCCAGTGTTGTGCCAAACAGAAACACCCGTCAGACACAAGCTGCTCATCAACATACGGTTCAGTTGCGAACACTTAGGACGTCGCTGTTATGGGGCTCCCTTATCTGGAGGACTGCCTCGCTCTGGAATGGACATGCGAATAATGTCTTTCCCGAAAATAATAACCTATAGCGCTTCAAGTCTATCGGCCACCATCTTTTCCGCACACGCACCGCTCCTTGAGCGGTATAAAATTTTCCTTTTGTGTGTCATGCCGAACATGAAAAAGCCACATGTATTACTTTGTACCCATAACCTGTGAGTTTACATGGATAAATAAGACAATTTGAAGTTAAAGACATAACTAACTTCAATAGAAAAAATATGAAAATGTTACAAAAATGTTACTTTATAAAAACTACATACACACTATATGCGAACTATATTATTATTAACATAATTTTCCCACGAACTGCCCGTGCACGTGGCGCTTTTCACTAAAATATTGTTTGAACGATTTGAATGGGTGCATTTTACGTGTGTCAGTTACATGCAAGTCTCAGTTTAAATCATTGAAAAATTACTGCATTTTTGCCAAGTTTGACGTATGATTTTCTAAATTTCTAGTGGTTATAATGAAGAGATTTAACTTTAACATCAAGAAAAGGTTGTTGAGGTTCTTTAAGCGGTTTTCCACGGACAGTTACTCAAAATACCTGTTTGAAATCACTTTTACTAACAGTTTGTAATCAAACCGCAGTGTAGTTATTATTAACAAAATTCGGTAAGTTTGATTGACTTTTGCTTGTCAGTGTCATTGTTAAAGTAGTACCTAATGGTGGGGTTATGCAGCCCATTAAAATTAAATAAGAAATAACGCAAAATAAAATATGAAGCAAGAAAGATCCTATTTTTTGGCATATGCATTTATACCCTTATAACTCGAGCATTCGGACGGCTATGAACCATTTTACATCTGAATTAGTCTTTATCTTTGTCTTTAAACAAGCAGAGCAGCGAGTTGACTAAAAGATTATTTGAACGATTTGAATGGGTGCATTTTACGAGTGTCAGTTATATAAAAGTCCCAGTTTTAAATCATTTAAAAATTACAGCATTTTCCCCACGAGTGTGACGTATGATTTTCGAAATTTCCCGTGGTTATAATGAAGAGATTTAACTTTAACATCAAGCAACGGTTGTTAAGGTTCTTTAAACGGTTTTCCACGGACAGTTTACTCAAAATACTTATTTGAAATTACTTTTACTAACGGTTTGTAATCCAACTGCATTGTAGTTTTTATTAACAAATTTCGGTAAGTTTGATTGACTTTTGCTTGTCAGTGTCATTGTTAAAGTAGTACGTACCTAAAGGTGGGGTTATGCAGCCCATTAAAATTAAATAAGAAATACTGCAAAATAAAATATGAAGCAAGAAAGATCCTATTTTTTGGCATATGCATTTATACCCTTATAACTCGAATAATCGCACGCCTATGAAACATTTTACATCTGAATTAGTTTTTATCTCTGTCTTTAAACAATCAGAGCAGCGAGTTGACTAAAAGATTGTTTGAACGATTTGAATGGGTGCATTTTACGTGTGTTAGTTACATGAAAGTCCCAGTTTAAATCATTGAAAAATTACAGCATTTTCCCCAAGAGTGTGACGTATGATTTTCGAAATTTCAAGTGTTTATAATGAAGAGATTTAACTTTAACATCAAGAAAAGGTTATTGAGATTCTTTAAACGGTTTTCCACGGACAGTTACTCAAAACACTTGTTTGAAATCACTTTTACTAACAGTTTGTAATCAAACCGCAGTACAGTTATCATTAACAAAATTCGGTAAGTTTGATTGACTTTTGCTTGTCAGTGTCATTATTAAAGTAGTACCTAAAGGTAGGGTTATATACCCTAATAAGAAGTAACGTAAAATTAAATATGAAGCAATAAAGATCCTACGTTTTCGCACGCCTATGACCCATTTTACAATTGAATTAGTTTTTATTTCTGTATTTGAACTATCAGAGTAGCGAGTTGATTCAAAGATTATTGTAACGAGTTGAGTGGGTGCATTTTACGTGTATCAGTAACATAAAGGTCTCAGTTTAAATCGCTAAAAAAATACTGCCTTTTTCCAAGTTTGACGTATGAATTTCGAAATTTCAAGTGGTTATAATGAAGAGATTTAACTTTAACATCAAAAAAAGGTTGATGAGTTTCTTTAAACGGTTTTCCACGGACCGTTACTCAAAATACTGGTTTGAAATCACTTTTACTAACGGATTGTAATCAAACCGCAGTATAGGTATTATTAACAAAATTCGGTAAGTTTGATTGACTTTTCCTTGTCAGTGTCATTGTTAAAGTAGTACCTAAAGGTGGGGTTATACAGTCAAATGACATTAGATAAGAAGTAACATAAAATTGAATATGAAGCAACAAAGATCCATCTTCATGTATATACATACCATCTTATTTTATAACGTCGAATATTTCTGAAGTTCTATCATTTAGTTGCAGGCGAACACACCTTCACTATTTTTGAAAAAGAATATTGAAATTTATTGAAAACGTTTTTATTTGATTCGAAATCTATTGTATTAAGATGCAATCAGCCATATAGTTTACAAAATTGAAGTAGCAAATACATAACGGCATTAAAAAAAAAATACTTTCTTTATGAGCGCGGCCCAATGACAAAACGTCGTATTAAAAATCCCAAGTCACCGTCAAAAAGATTCAATGGGAATATAAAATATATTATGTATTCTAAATTATCTCTGAAACTCAGGAAAGCTCTCGGATTTTATAAATTTAACACCCGTATATATTAGTCGGTAAGTTGCGCAACTTTTCCCCAATTGTGCGAATTTGTAACACTCTGGCCGCAATTTTGAAACGGGTTAAATTTAGTCAGCTCAAATGTTGGAGCTCGATTAAGGGCCAGGGTTTTAAAATTAAGGTGCCACCTTCAAAATGTTACAAAATAGCGTTCAGTAGTCATAGTCAAAATTATATATAAACTGAGACAGACTGGTTCTGCCGTAAATTGTATTAAATCCAGAAGATGGAATTTCGCAACAATATGTTGATAACCATGCTCTATTTATCTTACAAATGTTTGCCTTTTTCTCCCCCTTTATGTACAATTCTTTGGAAAATAGAGCCGCTTTGGCTCTGGCTCCAGAATGTAAGCAGCACAAGTGCTAGTTTAAGTGATCATAACGAAGCTGAAAACCTAAAAGAAACAGGAAAACGGTCGACGTTTCGAGAAACAAAGCTGCTCCCGTTGTCAAGAACACACAAATCTAAAAATGAAAATGGTTAGTAAATGCAAATGACAGTAAAAAGCTCATGCAAATTGTCAAATTTTAAATTGACTTTGACAAGATGACAATAATAACGTCATATCGTTTAATTACTGGTTACTGGTCTTTTAAGTTAGTGTGATATTAAGGTGTTATTAGGTAAATAATTGATTCGCTTGTGAGGTGTTATATATCTACAATTTGGTGTTATGCGTTTCAATGCGAAGTCAATGATTTTTGTTAAAAAATTTAGTTAGATAAGACACGATAACATAAATATATTACAGTAATTAATTACAAAGGTAATTATTTCTTACGTTAAGAGGAGTGTCAAAAGTACATCTAGAGTGGCAAAGTTCCTAGAAATACACACTAAAATTACACATGCATTAAAATTAAAATTAATTTCACTAAGACAATTAACGATAAATGATAATAAAATTTTTTGATTACTTTCGTCCGTTGATAAAATATTTCTTCCTTATATCACAGTTTAAAAATACGTTACTTGTATAAAAAGCTCTTCCTACCAAAAAGGTTCTCAACAGTCCTTGGACCTTGAGAACTGACAGCTGCCTTACTTCGGGAGGAAGTTTGTTATAAAATAGAGGTGCAGAATAGTTCCCTGAGAATCGTGATCTTCTTAATCTTAGATATTCTATCCTAATTTCAATGCCATGTCTTGTTGAATAGTAATGATAAGTTTCAATTATTGTACTATAAGAATTGGTGTTTTTATGTGCAAAAAGTATACATTCGCATATGTATCTAGAAGGAACAGTGAATATGTGTAAGTTATAAAAGATTGTCTAACGTCCCCTCGGAGATCCAAGTCCGCCAATATCTGCACAGTTTCTGCATCCCAAATATGTTCTAGGTGTTTCCAGTTGTACCAAGAACTGTTGCACTCTTGCTGTCCGTCGTGACTGTCTGACAGGCGTTGCCAGCGGCGAGATGAGGCGGGCCAAATCCTGGGAACATCTGTCGCGAAAGTATCTGTAAAAGAGGGACATCTCGGCCACATATCTGCGGTGTTCCAGACTACCCAGGTTCCGGGTCAACTCCGGATCGCCGACAAGACGCACAGCTCTCTTCCTTAATGGAATCCAGCAGCTTTAGGGTGTGCTTTGGTGCAGCACCCCAGATGTGGGAGCAATATTCTAAGCACGGTCTTAGCGCACCAAGCTGATGGGAGGCTGATTTTGTGATGTTAGCAACGTGGTCATGCCAGGACATATTGCTGTTGACCGAGACACCCAGCAGTCCGATTGACGAGGATGAAGGAATGATCCTGCAATAATGATGTCATGGCCCGCTGTATTGGCCCTCTTGGTAAACGTCGCTGCTTGCATGGGTCTTTGCTGCATTGAACTGGACCAAATTTCTGTCGCCCCAAGTTTGAACTTTCTCCAGGTCTTGATTAATTGCTGTAATCTTCTCCTGCCTGCAGTGATAAGTCTAATTCGATGGCAAAGGTTTTTCTGATCTAAACTGGGAGAGAAAGGTACTGTCATCTGCAAAACACTAAATACGATTATTCGTTTTGGTCAGCAGGTTATTAATATAGATGAGGAACAGCGCATTCGTCCCTCTCTGCAATTCGAGTTGGATCGTCTACAAGTTGAGCAAGCCCACAGCTGATGGTAAATGCTTCAGCTTCTCTATCTTCGTTGTCGGTCTTGTTGTGATGTTTGAGCCAGTTTGTATTGTGGGCATTAAAGTCTCCCAGAACGATTATTTCGAAATTGGGATGATCGACCTGTATTGAGTCAAAAGTAGTAGCTAGTGTTGTAAAAAAGCTTTGATTGGCTCTATCGCTCGAAGGGCGATAGTGGCAACTTATAAACTTGGTTACTCCCTTGGCGGTGAACTTAAGCCACATGCCGTCAACGTTGTTCGGAGCGAGTGTTTCCTCGCGGTGACATGAAAGGTCGCTTCGGACAAAAATGCATAATTGTAACTTATGTTTAGATCGGGTGTGTAAGTCGTAACCACGATAGGGGTAGCTTACTGTTGTTGTTGTTGAACATACTTGTGTTTCTGTAAGGGCTAATATGTGTGGTCTATTTGATTGTAGATGTTGGTTCCGAATTTATGTTTGCATTTAGGCCTCTTATGTTGCAGGAATCTATTCTAAATTGGTTCGGTATCTTTGCTGCCTGTGAAATGCGGAATGAAGGGCTCCCAGGGCACCCAGCGCCCGAAGATCCGAATGGCCGGGGAGTTTACTTCCAGAATATTTTGATCGTGGAAGCACCATCATGTCCATATATTCCTACTGTGGAACCTGGAATCACCAGCGTGGAAGCGGAACGTGATTCCGGAAAACCACTTAGCGTTTCCCAGTACTGGTGGGATGGTCTTTCACCGGACGATGCGAGTAGGCGTATGCATCTACCACCTAGGGCCGCTTCCACTGGAAGCATCGGCCTCAGAGTCATTTCTTTGGTGGTCCCTAGCCAGACAGGGGTAAGAATGGGGTTTGTTAGGTCACTCCCCAGTGGTCAGCTCCAGACTTTGTACTTCAGTGTTCTCCAGCCTGGGGGAGGACGATAAGATTTTTTGGGCCACATCCCGTAATCAAACTGCTCTCACCTGTTTGACGTTCCTGCCTGCCTGTATGGTATGAGCGCATCACCTCATCAAAACCATCCTTATCAAAACCATAGTGCCTTTGTTTATCCAGCAGCAAGTCATTCCCGACACAGTCGAAGACCTTTGACAAGTCGCAAATGTCGCTCCGACATAATGCCCCTCCTCAACGGCCCCCGCCACAGTGCCCAACAGATCCACCAAAATCAACACCGTAGACCGGCCACTCCTGAAACATGTTATTCGCCTCAAAATAATCAGTGATTTTATCTCTTACCAGACTTTCAAAGATCTTTCCAAGTACTGGCATTAAAGAAATTGGATGGTAGTTTCCAGGGTCATCTTTACTCCTTTTTTTAAGAATTGGTATGATTTTAGATGATTTAAGACAATCTGGAAAATTTGCACTGATTAATTAATTTTGTATTAGGCGGTATTACTTGGCTTTTAATTTTTTTTTATCATTATAATATTCATATCATATATGTATTTACTATGTTTGTTCTTAAGTATACCTAACTTTATTTTGGGCGTGAGAGTGTAAACCGTACATGTGTTTTTAAGATATTTTTCTTAATATAGTCCTCTGATGTTGTATTCACATTAGGAAGAACCTGCAGCAGTCTCTCTGCCACCCCTGTAAAAAAAAAAATGTTAAAATCATCTGCATTCAGTGATGTCTCTTCTTCACCCTTTCTGACTCCACCTCTTAACGCTTTAATGACGTCCCATGAGGACTTTACCCTATTGCTTGAATTTCGTATGTATTTAGAGCATGCAGTTTTTTTTTTATTCATTTATAGCTTTGTCATAAGTTTTTTTGAAGTTCCTTATAGTTAAGTGTAAATTAGGAGATGGTGTGTTTCCATATAATTCCCTCAAAAACCCTAGGATCTCTCTCATGTTTTTTAGTTTGTCATTGAACCAATACAAGTTACTCTATTGTTCGCTCTTGTTAACATCCTCCTTTCAGGGAAAGCAGCCGCCATTCCGTCAATGACGT
The DNA here is from genome assembly GCA_016904865.1 of Pissodes strobi. Lineage (NCBI taxonomy): Eukaryota > Metazoa > Arthropoda > Insecta > Coleoptera > Curculionidae > Pissodes > Pissodes strobi. The sequence goes on from JAEQML010056483.1 coordinate 24,549, forward strand.
TAAAAAACAACTGAAAATCACATACCTGTTTCCAGTCTTGTTCATTTAAGAAATTAAACATGATGTTTAGTCCCTTTTGTGATATTGGTCGATATGTACACATTTTTAAAGTGTTGGGTTAAACATGGAAAACTTATCATAATATTTATGGCTAAATGATCCGATATCTCCGGATTAAAAACATCAGTGCTGAAGTTCGATATATCATAAAAATTTATAAATATGTTATTTATACAGTTTACATAGTCTGTGAGTGTAGATTTTTGAGGCTCCAAATTGTATTGCCCACAGAAATCCAGCAAGTCAGATTTTCCCTTACTTGTTCTATTGAACTGCACCTCCATTCAGAATAATATACTTTATGCTAAGCCTACTAATATACTCAAAAACTTGGTTTAGCCTATCAATAAAAAGAGAAAAATCTCCAACTGGAGCCCTGTATACTGTCACAATAATACAATTAAAACATTTCAGTAAAATTGCTGCAAATTCGCAGTGGACCTCAATGGACATACTTACAATTTCAGGTACGGGTACAACATATAAAATATTTCTAGTTAAAATTGCCGTTCCCCCCTGACGTGTGTTCCTGTAAAATATGATTGTACATAAAAGTCAATAATTTTAAAAAAAGTTCATTTCTTCAGCCCTTAGGTGATGCTCACTGAAACATAGGACATTGTAGTTTTTATCTTTTATCAACTTCAGTTTTTACCAAAGGTAACCAGGTCCTATTAAAACTATTTTATTTGTATTTTATATTTATATTTATATTTTAATAGCATTTGGTTACCTTTGCTAAAAACTGATGTTGATAAGGGACACTTAAAGACTAAATAAATCTTTTAACAAAAATCATTGAATACTTCCTAAACGCATAACACCAAATTGTGGATATAACACCTCACAATCGAATCAATCATTTACCTCAACATCACACTAACCTAAAAGACCAGTAACCAGTAATTAAACGATATGACATTATTATTGTCATCTTGTCAAAGTCAATTCAAAACTTGACAATTTGCACGAGCTTTTTACTGTTATTTACATTTACTAACCATTTTTATTTTCAGATTTGTTAGTTCTTGACAACGGGGGCAGATTTGTTCCTCGAAACGTCGACCGTTTTCCAGTTTTTTTTAGGGTTTTTAGCTTCGTTAGGGTCACTAAACTAGACCTTGTGCTGTTTACACCCTGTAGCCCGACCCGAAGCGGCTCTATTTGCCAAAGAATTGTACATAGAAGTGAAAAAAATGCAAACATTTGTAAGATAAACATGAATTTTCCACAACAATATAGAACATATCTACAAATATGCTCTAGACATACACAATTGCTTTGGGGATAAGAAGTACTTTAAACAGATGAAATAAACAATCTAGCCCCACATTGAGAAAAATAAATAACCACCGGTGGTGCGGCTGAAAAATCAAATGTCATTTAAAAAGGCAGTAACTTCATTTTGTAGAAGTGGTAAAATTATAAAATTTTCATATTTAACTAATTAACAGTTTTTCAGTTATTTACGAGATCAGTTTTAGACGATTTTTACATTTTGGTGAATATCCCAGAAACGAACAGAAACATGGCAGCCCTGTCAATGACTTCATAATATGGCAGCTTATATCTAATTTAACCATTTTTATATCTCTTACTGTTTCGGCGATAGCAATATAGATACCACTTAAAGTAAACACCCTGTATATCCTTTTTTGCTTAAGTTAACCAATGAATCACTCTTTTATATATTTTAGTGTACTTTTTGAACATCCGGGGTAATAATAATTTCGTGACTTCACGGCAAGGCCACAAGGACCAAGTTACCCAAGGTCTTCGAAAATTTAGGGCAGCAATATTGGAAAACGTGACGTCAGCATCTGAGGATCATATTCATTCGGTACCTGCGATATGTTATTAGTACGAAATAATGCACAACTGCAGCTTTTTATAGAAGTCATTTATAGCACAAATGACTTTAAACTAAGTACATAAAAATTGCACAAAATTCCCTTAAAATTAGAAAAGCATTTTTAATACATCTTAGTAAAATTATGAAGTATTTGAGTTAGATAATATTTTCCGCTTACTAAAGGTCATTAACCTAATTGCCCTAATACATTTTCCTAAGACTTTCTCATTGATCTCTAATATGAAGGACAATTTATATATTGTATAAGTACAAGTGTATGATCATTACAAAAAATCTTGAATAAAACAGTCATATTGGGACATATGACTGAAAGCTACAAGAAACAGTTAAATACGATTTTTCATCCTGTTATCTAATGTGATTTTGTAAATGTTAGTAGTTTTCCATTTTTTCTGGAAGAATTCTGTGCTGTTTGATGTGAATGCTTGATCAGAAAGATTTTTAGAATAGTTGTTCAAAAAATATTACTTAAAAACACGAGTTATTTTTATAATAACGCTTTTAAATGGCTTGTTACATGTATTACAGATTTCTGGATAAAATCTTCCGCTTTTACTAAAGCTTTTTTTTACAATTTTTCGCTGGTAAGATGCAATATCAAATTTATGCTCATAATCTAATAATATAAGCATACAAAATATTTGAAATATGACAATAGCAAATTTAAATATTAACTATGTGAATCGGCAAAACTTAATAATTGCTTTTTTACTGGAGAAAGTCTTGTAAAGTTGTACCCTTCTCTCGTAGAACTTGTCTTGATAAACTCTCTCATTTTGGCTTGCTTTACTGTATTTATAAGCTTCGTCGCTCTATTGTTGGTGAAGTGTTCATACTTCTCAAAAGCCTAGGAGCCTCGGGGAAGAGGTGGCCCAACCAAAGACCAACAGGCGGACTGTTTCTATATCCATGATGACCACCGGTAATTGATTCTAGATGGGTCTTTGAAAACATACTTTTTACGAAATACAGGAAATGTTGGCTATAATAATATAGGCGGTCTTTTCCAGGAATGCTTTACATATATTCGATATATACTGAACGGAGATAGATTCACATAACTTTAGCATTTTACTTGACTCTTGGAATAAGTATTTATTTCTCTGTTACATCGTTAGGAAGATAAAGAATGAATTTAAGCAAAATATGCCTTTCAAAATGTTGTATTACATAGGATGATGAAGCGTATCATCATAGTAGGAATTTTTGCAAATAATTAGATTCTTTTATTACTTCCGCCAGTGCAGTACGTAGTATAGACGTTAATAAGACATTTATAAATAAAATATGATACGCGAATGGTAAAAGTATTTTTTGGTCATTTATTACAATGGTTAGCATTTTTTTGGAATCTACGCTATTGAGAGGTTATTTATAATAATTTTCGAAAAATATTATATTTTGGGGATTTTTCAAAATAATTTCTAAACAAATAGTACATTACTACTACTCTTATCAGTGGGGTATTATACGCCGTTGGCGAGAGTAACAAAAATTTTATCATACCAGTTGAGATATAGTGGCGAAAATTGTAGCGAATAGTGGCTTCATTCAATATTTTGGCCATTGAATATAATTTTTCAAGAGAGAATTAGATGTTATTTTTGTACGATTGAATTAATAATACTAAGTAGCCTAAACATGATTAGGTGTAATGATACTTCATTGATTTAATTACACAACAACTTTTGAAGACATTGGATTGAAATTTAAAAAAATACCATCTTATGACTTGTTCGAAAGAACTGAAACGTAAATTTAAAACAAATTAGGTGGTTTTCATAGTGACTGAAGTAAATAATCAATTACAATAATAATAATCGATTAAATTAATCGATAATTTTGTATGATAATTTAATTATTAATTTGATAAGTAGCATCATTTGAACCATGGCTGATAACATACCAAACCTAATGTCCCACCTGGACGTAGGAGATAAGGTCGTGCTTGGCCTGGATGTTACGGACGTCGGCTCAGCAATAAGAAAATTTATATGGCCCGACTACCTGGTTTTTACGGGTATGCTGATGGTATGCCTGGTTATTGGAATGTACTATGGCTTTTACAAAAAATCCACGGACCCTCAGGATTACCTCGTTGGAGGGAGGAATATGGATACGTTTCCCGTCTCAATGTCATTAATGGCCAGGTATTTACAAAAGACATGGAGAATTTTTGAATAACTGTTTACTGTATTGGCATAATTTCAATGACACACTAGTGCCGTACATTTTTCCAGTCAAACCATTACAATATCATAAACGTTTTCTATAGTACTTACGAACCATCCTGTCTAGTATTCTTCTTTTAATAGGAATAATATAAACCGAAGTACCGAATCATTTACTGAAAATAATTATTTAGAATTTGCTTCGGCTCTACGGCTTTCACGAAACAAAGAAATCTGATGATAGTTATTATTTTTATATTTGCTTATTTCTCTCGCATTAATTTCGACCAATCACATTATCCCATTCTTGTGCCAAAAACTGGTTTTAAGTGGAAATATATGTGACAGACCCTGTCTAGAATTTTTCTGATTTTTTCCCGGGAAATTTTTTGGCAGCAAAAATAATTTAGATGACATTCTCTTTTATGTTCTTGGCTTAGGAAATAATCTTACCAAATATCCCCCGTGCATATAGGAATAATTCGATGCACTACAGATATTAATTATTACCTCCGAATAAATGGTAATTTTGTGCGTTAAGTTTTAAGTAGAAGAGGTAGTAAAGCCGATTTTTATTTCTAGCTATATAAGTGGTATATCTCTACTTGGTATCCCAACGGAAGTTTACGTGTATGGGATCCAGTACGCCTACATCATTGGAGGGTTTTTCCTTATGGCCGTCGTGATGTCCTATGTTTACTTACCCGTATTTCATGGTCTAAATTTAACATCTACATATGAGGTAAAAAAATAATATTTTCTCTACAACCGTGCGTAATGGTAATTTGTTAATTAGGAGATTTTTATTTAACGACTTAATCAGAAATTTCGATGAATATCTGAATTCATCCTGTTTTTCGTAATCGTTAATATAATTTCATCAATTTTGTTACATAAATGATCGTTTCTTTCAGCAATTTAATCACTTGAATATATCCACGTTTTAATGTTGGGATTTTGTGTATTTTGAATTTGACTTATTGCAGCAGCAAAAAAAATCAGAACCGTTTCTAACATATTTTCCTAATTTATGCTCAAGCTTTGATTTATTTACGTTCACGTGCTAATAATTTTGAATTTTCCAATTATTTTATTCTGTCCTCTAATATGTTCAAAATCCTTACTAGAATATTTTTTAAAATTAAAGTGACTTATCAACGTGCGCATTTCAGACGACAGAAATAATGTTGCATTTCTTCTACTTAATACTGTCAATATTTTCAAAATCCTTGCTAGAACATTTTTTATATTCTAGCCTAGTGGTTGTCGGATTTATTAATGCGGGCCTTTAATAACATTACAAAAATAATCAAAAATTTTCCCGCTTATTCTATATTGTTATGTTCACGCCTTTAAGTCCTTTCTATCATTTTTTTAAAACCTTTTTTTTGATTGACGTTTATTATGTGGTAATTTAATATGAGAAAAATAATTTTGTACTCTTCGCACTTATGTTGTTTTTTATACTTAACATGTTCAAAATCTTTTATATCATTTTTTTTTCTAATTCACGCTATTGAGCGCTTTTGAGATGGCTTAAATAGTTTTGAATTTTTTTTCACTTATTTTATACCATCATAATATCCTCAAAATCATTTGTTACCACAAAAACAATTTAAAATACTTTCTAGCATATATTTTTTAATTCACGCCCAATAATAAATTAAATGCGCACATTTAATATAATATAAATAATTTTAAAATTTCTAATTTTATTTTATTTTGCCCTATAGTATTATATGTTCAAAATCCTAATTTATTAACATACGCTTTTAAGATGACAGAAATAATTTTGGATTTTATCACTTAGTTTATGCTGTCATGACATCTCTGTCAAAAAAAATTAATTCTTTCCAGAACATTTTTTTTAATTCACGCCTAATATTATTTAATTTATTTATGTGAGCTTTTAATTTAATAGAAGTATTTATTAATTTTTTCGCTTATTTTATACTGCCATAATATGTTCAAAATTTTGTGATTAATATTTAATTCACGCCGTTAATATTTGATTTATTAACGTAAACTTTTAAAACGACAGAAATAGTTTGAATTTTATAATCTCAAAATATACTCAAAATCGTTTAATAGTTACCATGAAAAAATTCAAAATCCTAGCTAGAACTTTTTTTTATAATTTACGCCGTTAATATTTGATTTAATAAGACGACAGAAATAATTCTGAATGTTCTCACTGATTTTATCCTATCATAATAAATGTACTCAAAATCATTTATTAATTGTTGACCAAAATAGGAATCAAAATCGTTTCAATCAAATTTTGTTTTAATTCACACCGTTAATCTTTGACTTATCAAGATAACCTTTTAAGAAAACAGATATTTGTAATTCTGATTTTTTTTTCACTACTTTAATACTGCTAGAATAAACTCAAACCCGTTTGTTAATGGTTAATTACATTGTTCAAAAATTTTAACCGTCAAATTTCTAGATTTTTTTTTTAATTTACGCCTAATATTATTTCATTTATTTATGTGGGTTTTTAATATAATAGAAATAATTATGATTCTTACGCTTATTTTATACCTCCGTAAGATGTTCAAAATCTTGTGATCAATATTTAATTCACGCCGTTAATATTTGATTTATTAACGTACACTTTTAAAGCAACAGAAATTATTTTGAATTTTATAATGTCAGAATATAATCAACATCGTGTAATAGTTATCACAAAAAGAATTCAAAACCCTTTCTAAAACTTCTCTTTTCATTCACGCCGTTAATATTTGATTTATTAGCGTAACCTTTTAAGGCGACAGAAATATTTCTGAATTTTCTCGCTTATTTTATACTGTCAGAATATAGGTATTCAAAATCGATTGATACTAATTATTGTTTACCACAAAAAATTCAAAATCCTTTCAAGTAAATTTTGATTAATTCCCGCCGTTAATATTTGATGTATAAACATATCCTTTTAAGACAAAAATAACTGAATTTTTCCACTTACTTAATACTGACAGAATAAGTTCAAAACCGTTTGTTAATAGTTAACAAAAAAAATCAAAATCTTTTAGAATAGATATTTTTATTTCACTCCGTTAATCTTTTATAAGTAACTAACCTTTCAAGAGATAGAAGTAATTTAAAATTTGATAATGGCAGAATTTACTGTAAATCGTTTAATAATTGTTACCACAAAAATAATTCAAAATCATTTATATCAAATTTTTTAAAATCAGGTTAATTTTTATTAACGTAACCTTTTAAGGCAACAAAAATGACTTTGAAATTTCCCACCTATTTTATATGGTCAGAATATGCGCAAAATCACTTGTTAATTGTTACCACAAGGAAAATATTAATATCCTTACTGGCACATTTTTTAAATTCACGCCGTTAACCTTTGAGTTATTAACATAACCTTACGGCAAAAGTAATTCTGAATAATTTCACTTATATTATACTATAAGAATTTAGGTGCCAGCGGCGGATGGGGGGGCCGGGAGAACGGGAAATTTCCCGAGGGGCCTCTTACTGTGGGGTATCATGGGGCCCCTACTGCTACAAACTACAGATGGGCCACAGGCCTAAAAAAATAAATACCACGTGTTAATAAAACTTGTTGAGGCCTCTTGACTTTTAGTCTATCTTTGTCTTTGTAAGTTTAAGTTAATTGATGGATAGTGGATCTTAAAGAAACGATTCTAGGTAATTACCGAATATTTCTATTTTAAACGCAGTAACATATCATAACACGATTATTAAAAAAGTGCAGTGTGTGCACTAAAAAATAGGTGTATACAGCCGATACATAATATCTATTATAGATATTATGAATCTATTGAGGATGCAAGTAAATAAGAGATTTTCTTATGGTAAGTGAAGTGGCTAAATGACTAGGTGCTAGGGCTAGGGTCTAGGGTTGCCAAGTTGTAAAAATGAAGTACCCCGAGGCAAGTCAAAATAATATCTGTCGCTGCCGCTCGAATCTCGATCTCACTTAGATGGTTCCCGGGAAGCCAAAGTCGCGTGGCGCACGGGGCACGGGTGAAACGTCATCGATTTTTTGAAGCTACAGACTGCGTCGTTGTCAAGTCTGTTACTACTAATTTAAATTTAATGTAATTTTTTGCATGGGAATCATTCTAATTATTTTTCTTTATATAGTCAAATTCGAAATTGTTATTGGGCGCCAAAAATTTATTACGCTCTTTCTGTCTTTCTAATGGGTGCAAACTTTCACTCCAACTTAGAAGGAACTGAGAGTGAATAATCTCAAATCGAAGGAACAAAAAAAATTAATTTCGAGAATTTAAAAATTAGGTATTGAATGAAATAAAGTATGTCAACGCGTAGGCTAAAACGAGCTGTCGCCCAGCGTATCAATGAGGCCCTAGCTCAAATGCCGGAGAGTAGGGTGGGGGTTGATTTATTTAAGGCGTCACGGGCTTTTAGACAGCAGAAGCGAGAATTACCTCAAATTTGAAATATGGAACTCGTTTTAGCTTAACCTTCGCGACAAAATAAATAAATACCCAAAATTCGTTATTTATTTCTATCCGGGAAATCGATCAATAAAGCAAAAAAAATGAGTTAGACAATTAGATTAAATATTAATACCGGCAATTTATCAGTTTTTATAATGGAAAAAAATAATTACCCGAAATTTAATCAAAATCAAAGTCGGTATAAAGCAAGTACCCGAATTAACCAAAGAAAACAACTAAAGTCGATAAGGACATATATTCAAAATTAATCAAAAACGACTTAAGAAAGAGGTAAACAAATATTCAAAAAGTAATTAAAAATAATAAATTATTGAGTGCTAATGATGAAAAAATAGATACTTATGGAAGCGGCCTGTACTGTTGGAGATTTGCTTAAGTTCTAATTAAATAAAACAGGTGAATAAACAAGGATTGGTTTTATTACCTAATAAGGAAATATCACGGCTGGTCAGGAGGACAAAAAAAGGGTTAAATTGGAGAAAATTTCAGTAAATCAATTCTTATGGTTACATTGTATCCTTAAACAAAAAAGGTAGGCTTTACTCCGTGAAATGATTCACACGGTTAATCAAAATAAATTCCGAAATAATCAGATGTAATTAATGACGATCGCTCAAAGCATTAATAAAACGAACGTCAGTAAAATATGTTGAAAGTCAGCGATACTGCAAATAACTTCTCGTTATGGGCAAGTTCAATTAGATCGAGTAATCACCTAATTAAATACTAAGTCACGTTACTCGAATCATGATTCGTCACATATGCCTCTAACTAACTAACTATGG
>MU191704.1:8588-33905 GCA_016904865.1 Pissodes strobi
TACTGGCACTCAGGCTATCAAGTGGATAATTTCAGGTTTAATTTCTTCCAAATATAACTTAGCATTTACAGGATACTATTTTGTTGAAAGTCTCTAAGTAATTATTCTATTTTTGAAAGCAGTTTTTACAAATTCAGCTCCTGCTTTTCTTACTTACCACACTTACCTTTATATTTATGGCTGGGTTTTGATAAATCTTATAAGAGTGGGACTGATAAATCCGAATGGGAGGATACATTTTCACCGCAATCTTCACAATTTAATAAGGATTTTATTTCCTTTCATTCGGAAAACTGGTTCTACTAAGAAAACATCAGGCTGTTTAGTTTTCTGTAATGCATCTTCATAAAAACATCCACTTACTAACACAAACTGACCCAGACTTGTTCTACTAAGAAGACATCAGACTGTTTAGTTTTCTGCAATTATTCTTCTTCAAAAAAACATTCACTTATAGGATGTCCTTGAAAATCGGTCGAATTCGGTGTATATCATCTTCGGAAAACATCTTTATATTCACTTATTCGAGCAATATCACCAACTTTGATTTTTTGTTTACCAGCAACTTTAATATGTAGAATAATTCAGCAACTTCCTGTCATTCGTGTTAATGACATCTTTCGGTTTCATCGGAATCGTTCTATGCTTTGAGTCATTGTAGGTATCTGTAACTTGTGTTAGCAAGTTTATCCACTTTATTTGGAATGAATGCAACTTATGCAACACGGTTGCATAAGTCCCAAGGGTGAAAGCAAGTCCCTCCCTGTGCTTTTTCCATATACACTCGCTCCAGTAACACTATCCGTTTTGAACCCGTCCTTGTCAAATTGTTTACAGGAAAATTGAAAAAATTTTTTTACAATGTTCCAGAAAAAAGATCGAAGTTTAAAAATTGTCTGAACTAAATTTCAAAAATTAATATCGATGTTACTAATGTGGATACCATTTCAAGAGTAAACAGCACCTGGCTCTTGAATTCCAATATCAACAACAAATGCGTGAGATGCGGCAGGACAAAATATATGACAATGACTTTTTATAATAAACGGAAAAAGATGTCGATCATTATCAAAAATGTTTAGAGTTGAAATTATAAATTTTATTTATTTTACCTTAAGACCTTAAAAAAATTTGATAACTTTTGCTTAAGAATTTGTACTAAGAACTACTGGAATGTTTGTAAAATTCATTAAATTAAGCATCTCAAATAAGTACAAATTTCCAATCATCATTAGGATATCAAAAGATTTTTCAGCGTAATCGGATAGTAAAAGCTCAGAGACGGAAAGACATGCGCATACATGAAACTAATAGGTAATCGAATGATTCACTTCAAAATGGTTATATTCTTGATTTTGTTCATTCATTAATTTACATAAAACTTGTGCTTTGTACATTTAAAACATTCTTCCAATTTTCCATTGCTCTTGTTAATATAAAACAACTGATTTTATTAAAAATAGTTGCCTTTTACCTCAAATAATAAAAAACATAATTTCTTTGATGTTCGAAGGAACTATGATTTATAAATTCCACATTTTTTGGATTTTATTTAAATTTCTATAATATTTAGGTAGCAACTCAAAATAAAATCTCACTTATGTATAAAGAAACCTAATAAAACTTTGATTGCATAATAGTTTTGAGAAACTGATACTATTTAGTTTAAGAACTTTTAATAATTATTTGTAACTTACCGGAATGAAAATTTTAGTTCTTTTAATCTAAAAAAATGAATTTATTTGATAATGGGTGCAATGCTCTTGAATTTATCTTTAGGCAGCTTAATATGAAAAATTGTCTTCTTGACAATTGGCCTGAGTTCAGAAGATATACCGAGCTTACGTCACGAAAATGAAAACAAATGATAAACATATTTAGTTGATTTTTGTAATTCTAAATTCCAAAAAGCGTTATCTCTTTAATGGAAAAAGTATCAAATATATAGGACAATAAAAATGAAACTATTTAAAATAAGTTATATTATTCATCAAACTTCGCAAAACAACTTACGCTATATATTTATACCGGACGAATTTCAATTTCGCACTCGCATATTCTGCAGTTTTATCATGATTTTATGTGCACATATTTGTAATTCAACGAAGCTTAATTAATAGTTACACAGACGCAACCTGTGTTTATCTAGGGCACGCCTTTACTGCATGCACTTGAAAAAGAGGGTGAAAAAACGAGAAGCGGCAGAGCGTTCTGCATTATTTTAGGACTAGTGAGATGTAATTGGACCGAAAATAAGACGGCATCACAGAGATGCAATTTCTCTAGCATCGCATTTCCTGAAAGACAAATACAATTTACTTAATGACGTTTCGAAGTTTCATGACTTTGGGACGAATGGGGAATTGACGACAAGATAAAATGAAACGTAGATTGAAGTGGAAAATTTTACCAAGAGACAGATTACTTTGAATTAGAACAAATTTGGCTGATTCGTCGGGTGTTTATAATATTTAAGAGAACAAATATTAAAATAACATTTAAATAGAAGGATGCTACGTAAACAAGAGAGCAGGAGAAACAAAAAATGATAGAACATACTGAATTTTTTATGATTATTTAGATAATTAAACCAGAAATAAATAGAGCACAAATCGACAAGATAATATTATAAAACAAAATTTGAAATAAATAAGAATTTCTAATTGAAACGCAATAGGAACCGAACCAAAAACTATCAGTAATATTTTAAAGTAGAATTTGGAAGGATCACTATTTACCTTGATTAAAGCAATTTGGCTGTATCAGTTGGTATTTACAATTAAAAGCCTAATTTGAAGTACAAAAATAAGAAGGCTTCCAATTTCGAACAATGAGATAAAAATATTAATATCAGAGGTAGATGAAAAGTAATATTTTTTACTTTAAGTTATAAAATATATTGAGAGTAAACACCATAATAATAATAATTAATAAAATCTGTTAGGAGAGATAAAAATAAAGTATAAAAGTAATAAAGCCGAATAAGCGACAATTCCTATAGTTTCAAAAAGTTAATAAAAAATGCCGTTTAATTTTTTTCTCTCGAAATTCACAATTTTTCATGTCACGACACACCGGACCTTTTTATGACGATATTTTTCAGTATTTTTCCCGATATACGCAAGAATCCTTCAATATCCCGACGAAAGACTTAAATCCCAAACCCGAATTAGGCATCGTGATCAGATCTCCTTCATTATCTAACACAAAATGTAATTTACATACTAATTAAAGCATAAAATATAAAATAAGCAACGTAGAAAAACCAACATTTACAGATGATGACTTAAATCTACTCATTTTGAAAATAGCATATTACTAAATAGTATGCTAAATATTATACTGTAAAATTATGTCTTGTTTCATATAAAATATATTGGTTTTGAAAAACTTCTTTCCTCAACTACACTTATAGTTGGATACATATTTAAATTAGGAGCATCTGAATAAATTAGAACTGACGAAATTTTCAGTGTTTTCTGATATCTCGTATTTGTTCAAGAAAATTCTTTTGTCTCCAGATCAGCGTTAATGGGACATCAAAAGGTACATTTGAATCAATCAATGGAACTGCTGCTCCATTGATTTAATCGTTCTTCTAAAGAAATTAAAACTGTTTTTGATTACAGTCAGACAATTTTCAAATTCGTTATTTTTTAGGACATTTTGACACTTCTGCTGCTATTTGTTTCTCTTCCCCGAAATTCAAAAATCAGATCTTTAAAGGTCTGAAAATTATCGGCAAGCGTGAAACCTGGTCAGTACTGGTGGTTCTCGTAGCACTGCAATATATGACAATTTTTCTTAAAGCATTTGTTGTCTTAAAGGCGCAATTGCTATTGCTGATTAACTTATTTACCAAAGAAAATTGTAATCTTATGGCTTCAGCAATGCGATTGTAGCATGAAGCTGCATTGGAACACATAAAAACTACTTTACCATCTGCCACCAATCCTGATAAAAAAATAGATATTGTTTGTTAAATTTGTTCAGTTCTTCCTGTACTATTTGCCTTGTTTAGTTGTTAAAATCGTTTATAAATTTAGGGTAGGTACTGGTCATCGACTAATGAGAGCAACCATAGAAATTAAAGTAAAGACAGTAAAAAATAAATTAATACAACAACGTCTGAAAAATTGGACTCAAATAGCAGCAAATCTGAACAGATATTAAATGACAAATTAAAATATGGGAAACATTTCCATTTACGGACGTTAACGAACAAGAAACTAAAATAGAAACAGATCTAAGAACAGCGACGAGTAAAGTGAGCTCAAAGACAAAAACAAAAATTACACAATAATTAACACCAGTAAGCAGATAACAAATGAAGGAAAGAAGGAATATGCTTCAGATGCTCCAGACTATACGGAATTTAAGAGTAAGCAAAGAAAAACGAGACAACAACATAAAAGTGGTCAAAAAAATAATAGAAGACCAAAAATATGAAAGTTCGAAAGAAAATTAACCCTACAGATAGAACGAAGATCAACCAACTTGAGAATAAGACGGAAAGTACATAATAAGAGAGGCAGCAATTAACGAAAATAACCAAGGGCTTCTACGCAGTAAAGTTCTGCGATGCCGAAATGGCCACAAATAAATGATAGAACGACAACAAACGTAGGACTGGAAATAGCGATAGAAGAAATCAAACTAACTACATGAGTTAAGTTCTCATTCAGATTCGCAGTACTCGACGACAGACTAACATTGAATAGAGCATACACGGTGACCATCCGAACGAAGGGGCAATGGGTACGTGGAGAGGCAAATTTGCCGGGGAGGGCGTTCATATGTTACACCGATAGCTTACCACTGGTAGAGTAACAGTTCTTCTTGGAGACTAGACTTGACCAGGAGTATGGATATAAAACAAGAAGGTGAAGCTGATTTGGGTGCTGGTACACAACGAGTTGGCTGAGATCGAGTTGGCAGAAGAACTTGCCATGCTCGGCTCGTTCATGGGCCCGGAGGCCTTTTTAGGCTTCCCTAGATCCCAAGTAAGAGCGGTGTAAAGAGTGTAACAGTCTGATTTTGCCAGTGTAAAAGATTTTAAATTTTATTTTATATGCTGCATTTAGCAACAAAAGATGCTATATTTTGTGGTAAGAATTATTGAGTATTAACCTCTTCAGCTCATTAATTTTAAATTCATTTATTCGATTTGTTGTCAATAGGCTTAATGTTGCAGCATTTATTAATGTAAATTAATTTTATTCTACATACGGTTAATAATATATATGTACTCGCTTTTATAACACTGCTGTGGCCTTAAGTAGCTATTTTGATCATCCCTTTCTCTTATGTTGCCCTCAGGCACTTTGTGACTATATTTATTTTAGTTGATAACCTGTGGTTCGCTTAGGTTTGATCAAACAACTAAAATAAGATATTATATTATTAGTCTAATTTTGCTTATTTATATTTCATTAATTATGTTTGCTTGCCATTTTGTATTTTTAAGAATCTAGATTTATAAAACCTACTTTTGAGCCTCGTTAGATCCGTCAAATTCATATTCTACTTTCGGTTTGAATATTTCCCTTCTAATCTCAGGCTGATAACTTTTTGTGGTCGCTGATTTGCTTTGAGATACTCATATTTATCTTTTCACGTGGTATGTTGTAACTTTTGTTATATTCGGTTGGTAGCCCTGAATAGTAGTAATAGGCTATTTTGCCATAATTGTTGCTGTCGATTTGGATTTTTAAAGGTTTATTATTTCGTTTAGGAATATTTCCTATTATTTATTGGAAAATTTAATTTTAGCTCATTAATTGTGGCTTCCGCCGTCGTTTTGCAACAATAATAAACGAGAACTAAGTCGTTTATTATCTTAGAATTATTTCTCGTATCGATTTGTTCGGCATTTCTCGGCACTACCACTTTTTTTGATTCCACGCTTTTTTTCTCTAATTCCGTGGAAGTGGCAAAGGCAAATTGACTGAAACCGATGCCTCGTCCTTCTAGAAATACCTATCGGGAATAGAGAAAGCGTTTTGCTAAAACAGAGTTTTATTCACAATACCGAAACAGAATTTTTGCACTCGACGCGCGTTTCGCTAACCATGTTAGCATCATCAGGAGATGATTAAAACTCAATAATCTCAAATCATCTCCTGATGATGCTAACATGGTTGGCGAAACGCGCGTCGAGAGTGAAAATTTTGTTTCGGTATTGTGGATAAAACTCTGTTTTAGTATTGTGCTTAATACTATCTTTCTAGGGGATCTGTGATTGAGTTCCTAATTAGTGCTTGACAGTACCAAGTTATTGGCATATTCGTACTGCACTAGGTAAGATTTTTCTGGAATTAATTTTTTTTATTGCCTGAGAAGCAGAAGGTTATTTTCCATTATTTCTAGAGGCTTTCCGAGCTCATCTAACAAAACCGAGGCAGTTGATGCTCCAGCAACCCTCCAACTGGAGAGAGGTAATTATTGCTAAAGATTTATTTGTCAAATTTAATGATTTAATTGCCTTTATCTGTGTTAATTTTTTTTACACTGACCAACATTTGCTTTGCATTCCATGAGATATTTTACCTATTTTCTTTTATCATATCTGAAATTTTTTAATGTGACTTTAGTTTTGATCATATGGGGAAGTTTATTATTTAAGGGTGATTCATACCTATTCCTTTTCATATTCAAGTTATTTGTACCTTTTGTATTTCGTTTAATTGCTGATGGTTACTGAAAATCCAATGATAATTTTTGAGGGATTTGTTTAAAAAATATATATATATGCAAGGGGGGCTATAATTTCTTCATTGAAGTAAGGAGCTTGGTCTAATTAGTATTGGGTTATTACAGGGTTTTATCACCGGGCTACCCCACTGCAAGTTTTACCACCACTGCAAGCTTTATCACCGTTCACCTTTTTGAGCAGATAACTCTCACTCTAGAGCGGTTGAACTTTCTCCTCAACTGCTGAGCTTGACGCCTTTTTAGCAGCCGACCTTCAACCGGGTCTAACGTGGTATCGTTACTATTATTATTATTATTTGTTTTGTTTTATTATTATGAATTTAGCACTGTTTATCGTGCCTTAAGATAGCTTTCATAATTTTATGAAATCATTTATTTTTCTTGCCGATTGATATAATCGTTCTTATAAATCTAGCATTGATGGCTAAGCTTTAAGATAACTCATTCATTTTATTTATTCATTTATCTGATCGATTGATTTAATTATTGTGGCTGTTTATCGATTGATAATATTATTATTGCTACATTGATAATTAGTGCAGCTACTAGTTCAAGCATACGTATATGTAATAATCCTAGGTAACCAAAGCGATCGCTTCAGGTTGTAGTGTTTAGAGCTTTTAGGTGTAAGGCATACAGTACCAAGCTTACCAACAGAATTGGTCTCAGTTCAATCTTCATATTGTACCATTATTATTAATTACTTGATAGTTTTTTGGTCATTCCTTTGCTTTAAATTGCTTTTAAATTTCACTGTAAGATTGTCGCTGTTTAAATTAAGAAAAAAAAACCTAGAAGCCAATAGATTGATCCATAAGTTAAGATTGTGTTTTCTTGTCTGATAGACGTACCTAACAACCCCGTACAACATCAGCGGAACTTTTCCAGTTTAAACCAGTAGTGTGGTGTAGCCGGCGCTATCTATCCGTAACCTGGGTTACGTTTAAAGCTTCAAGTACCCTTCTCTCATTTGCTGACTCTATAGCCATACTGACGAGCCGTTATACGGCGAAACGCGTCTATGGATGGGTCGGCAGGTGAAAAAGAGCGGAAGGTACAGAAGTACAAACTTTCTGATGCATTTTTCCAGCTGGTAGAACTGGTGGCGCTCAGGAACTCCGCTCCTGGAGCCGGGTATTGCAAACACGACTATCCGGTGTTAGGTTTGTTTTAATTAAAATCTTTACCTCTTAACTTTAATAAAAAAATCGTGTTGCAAGAGAACGGAGTGATCAGGCCTTTTCAAGACAGTGGAGAATCTTTCAAGCCAACCAGGTAGGAATGGTTCCTGGCAAGAGATATGCAGGCCACTCATGAATCCAGGTAAGGATTATTGCAGAGCATTGCCGTCTAAGAAGACACCTGAGCCTGATGGAACTTGAGGAGAGCGCTACCTGCCGGGAGGGCGGGGAGGAAGACGTAACCCTTCTCCATTATCAGAGCAAATGCGTAGCTTTTGCATGAGCGAGGCACGCCGCGCCGTCTTTGGCTCAGCTGTATTGCAAGACAAAGAACCGGTCCATCTATAAATCCTGACTTTCACCAGAGTGGACTGGATGTAAGGTGGGTAGTTGAGTAGGGATCTGGGATATGCCCATTGGTCTCCCCTCATCCACCACTACTACTACTTCGCAGAAAACAATGAAAAGTTTGCTGAATAAATGTCTCACATCTCCAACTTAACGGTTTAACGTCCCAATTGAACATGTTTTGACGAGGTTATATTGGGATAAGAAAGACACTACCATAGACGGCAAATACTGACTTAAACCATCTTCGTTTTGCGGATGATGTACTCCTAACGAGCAATGCTTGAAGATAATTATTACAAGAAGTGATTAAAATAGTCTCAGAAAAAGTTGGTCCCAAAATGATCACTGAGAAACAGTCGACACCGAGATCAATACAGAATGGAAGGAAGGAAAAGACAACCAAACTGCTGAATTGAAGAAGTGATTACCCATGACTTTGGCTAGTTTGGGTTAGCTATAGAAAGACCGAGACTTATCATAAAAATCCAGTTAACCCAATGAACTTGAAACGTAAGATCTTCTATACCTGCATCTTCTTCGACTTATGGCATAGCAAATCGATTAATGACTTCAGAGTGACATAATGTCGAGCAAAGAGAAATTTGCTAAAAAACCTCATCAGAAATAGGAACATCAGAAAAAAGGGGGATAAAAGTTGTAATAGAACAAAGAGCAGCTTCAAAATGAGACTGGGCAATGCATGTGGCAAGAAAAAGAGAGATGTACAAAAAAATATATACAATGAAGGCCGCGATTAGAGAGAAGCAGAAAGCCACAAAGCAGATGGATCGAAGAAAAAAGCCAACAAAAACAGGTAGGCATTTTTCTTTGATCCAGGACTTCGGATCGGAAGACCAAAACTTTTGTGTTTTAATTTATAAAGAAGTTATTGTTTTTTGACCATACCAGAAAAATTAAATACAATAGATTAGAGAGCCTTACTTCAAGGACTTACGCATCTTATTTGAAAACACTTGATGCTTATTAGCAGGACAGAGATCTCTGTATTTTCTTTGTTGCGAATGCTCTTATTAAATTCTCTCACCCCAGCCTAATACTGAAGATAAATCTAGTTCTGGACATTAAGATGGAATTTAACGAAATCCAATTTCATGACTGGTCTGCACGGCATGGCGTAGAGCGATTTGTTAATATGAAATTTTCAGTTTTTGAACCAATTTTTGAAGCAAATTTTTAGCCTATATGGCCTAAATATTTTCTTTAATAAACATATTTTCAAACCAGCATCATTTTGTCAGGCAATTGAAGTTTTCTGTTAAAAGCAGCAGGTTGTTTGGAAGGCGGGCTGGACAATTTATTACCAATAAAAATGCCTCGAGGCGATGGAATCGGTGAACAACTATTATTAATAAAATCAATAATATTTTAGGCACTAAAAATGAAAAGTACTTTATTGATTTAGTTTAATTCAACATTATTATTATTATTACCCATATACATTATTATTACCCATATTAGACGCGAGTTTAATAACTATCCAGGTCGGTTAATGTTTCATATGATCTTTAACAATTACTCTACATGAAACGAATTATTCGAAAAATACGTTATATTCCCTTCATGTTCCTACTGCTTAACTGTTTTCATTTAGTGTCAAGTTCCGGATACTTTTTCTCGAAGTTTCCCTAATGGGGAAGGATGAGTAATTTAATGCCCGGCAATTTGCATTTTAATTCGTCCAAATAAGGAGACATCTTCCTTCTGCCGCAAACCTGCTCGGCTATAACAAGAATGAGTGGGGGTCGCGTGGCCCCAATTTTAAATATCATAGGCGTACCAACCATTTTGTATAATCATCATTTGTGTATTGTTTGCTCATCATTTTCTGATTATATTAACGTATTTATAACCAATGGCTTGCCATAGTAGATAGCGCCAATTTGCACCTTTAGCAGTGAAACCTTAAACTGTGGACAAAATAAGCAATAAAACAGCCAAACAAATAGTAAGAATATTGGAAAAATATCAGTTCTGGCAATATTCAATAGCGGATGTACCGAGAAAGTTTTGAATGTCAAGCCAGTCTAATACTAACAGGAATTATAGAGAAGTAAAACAGAGAATGGTGGTACTTGTTAGATAAAAAACATCGAGTTCAACTTAAACTTTTGATATTGTACAGCAGTGTTCTGTGATTTATCAAAGGCCTTGAATATGCTAATCATAGAATTCAGATGCAGGAGCTTCACGTTTGCAAATATATGGATGAAGGTGGTTTAGATGGTATTTATTGAGGCCTGTGCAACATCTAATTTTCAATCAATTTGAGTCTATATTATGACCAGAACACTGTAATAACTAAATCATTATTATTACCCTAGCATATGACGAATGTAATCATTAGAGGTTCCTTTTACCTGAATCTATAAGTATAACTGTCGCAGGTGGGAACGTGGGAGAATAATTTAAAAAGAACAAGAGCAGAGTTAGCATGAGATTTACGTACCCGAATGATGTTTTATAATTAATTAATGACGTTCAAAGGAGTTCTTCCAAAGCTGGATAAAAATGATATGTTTCTGTCAGGCAAATCATGGAAACTTTCAATTCTTGAGTACCACCTTATATCAAAAAGTAAAAAAAATATCCTTCCAATAACAAACCCATACATATATCATATACGTGAATATCCCTCTATGTTCACTGCTGCTGCTAAAGCTATTTATATGGCGATTTATTTCTAAGAAGCTATTAAGCTAAACGGTAGGATGTGGAGTGCTCGTACACGTCGATCGAAAGTTCCGAATTGAAATTGGGACGCAGACTTAAAGATGGTCGTTAATTTTA
Organism: Pissodes strobi; assembly: GCA_016904865.1. Taxonomy (NCBI): domain Eukaryota; kingdom Metazoa; phylum Arthropoda; class Insecta; order Coleoptera; family Curculionidae; genus Pissodes; species Pissodes strobi. The sequence goes on from MU191704.1 coordinate 19,643, forward strand.
ATGAAAATAATGAAAACGGGGTGAAATGTCTTAATGAGGAAACTCGCGCTCCATGTGGGAGCTTCGAATGTGTGGAATTTAGCGCGTTGAAGCTGCCTTTTCCGCGAGAGTTTTATTTCAAATATTTGCCGAATTATTTAGCAACTTCGTCTACGTGCCTTGTAATATTAGGTCGCATCTCCGCAAGGATTTAAGGGAGTAGCTGGAGGCAAGGTAAGCATTCTTGTCATCATTTGTAATAATAAACAAGCAATGCAAGCGATGCTTAATATTTCCTTCTAAAACCAAGATGCATAGAGGCATAAAGTTCTAGCGTCATTTAAGTATGTAGCTCGGTTTAGAAACACGCCTATGCTTTCTAAGTAATGTAAATAGAATCGATTTTTCAAACGACATGCAACTGCACCAGTAATATAGTCTTTAATGGCCTCCGTAAATACTGGAGCTATTATCCCAGCGCTTCACCCTATTATAGGACAAGAAATCAACAACGGATTCCTGCAACTGAATATAAGCACCATAGCATTTTGGCAAAACAAGTATTTTAAATGTGTTTCAGTATTTTCATCATGCTTAATGTAGTCAAACGTGCCGAAGAATACTACTTGTAAAGCGACGTTCTAGGCGTTTCCAGTTGAACAATGAACTGGTGCGCTCTTGCCGTCTGTCGTGACAGTCTGACAGGCGTTGCTGTAAGCAGGATGGGGCGAGCCAAATCCTGGGAACATCTACCGTGAACATATCTATTAAATAGAGATATCTAGGAGACATGTCTGTTCGAGATTAGCCATTTCCCGGTTCAACTCCAAGTTACTGATGGAGACGCACAGCTCTCTTCTGAATGGAATCCAGCAGCTTTGGGGTGTGCTTCGGTGCTTCCCCAGATGTGTGAGCAATTTTCTAAGCACGGTCTTATTTGCGCTTTGTAGAGCAAGAGCAGCGGTGCTACAGTTTTTGGTTGCGAAATAGCGCACCAAGCTTCTGCGAGGCTGATTTCGTGGCCATGCCAGGACATATTGCTGTTGACCGAGACACCCCGTAGTCCGATTGGTGAGGATGAAGGAATGGTCGATGCTGCCATAATGATGTCAGGGTAAGTCGTATTGAGTCTGGCTTTCTTGGTAAACGTGGCTGCTTGGATTTTGGCTGCATTGAACTGGACCAAATTTCTGTCGCCCCAAGTTCGAACTCTCTCCAGATCTTGAGTAATTGCTCTAATCTGCTCCAGTCTGCGGTCATATATCTCAGATGCTGGTAAATGTTTTTCCGATACAAATTGGGAGATAAGGGTACCGTCATCTGAAAACTGTACAAAACAGGATTATTGGTTTCGATCAGCAGGTTATTAATATAGATGAGGAACACAGAGTTGGTAAAAGTATTGCGCTCTGAGGCACGCCCTCATTAAAGGTGAATGTGTCTGAGATGTGTCCATCAAATACAATGTGCAGAGATCGGTTCTTAAGGAAACTGGCAAGCTAGCTGCAGGGAGTGGCTGGCAGTCCGAAGGACCGCAGTTTCTTGGGCAATCCGTCATGCCAGACTCTGTCGAATGCCTTCGGAATATCCAACGCAATCGCTTGAGATTCTACTTAGTTCTAAATATATGAGTGACATAGGCTAATATATCTCCTGTCGATCTCCTGTAGTGTATCAGAAAAACATTCGGAATTTAATAAATTAGATCGTGACGGCAACCCGAATATTTCGAGGTCTAGACGAAGGTTATTTACATTACCTACTACACGTAATATTATTGTTTAACTGCAATGAACGAGATACTCGACGCGGGTGGCAAGGGCAAGACAACCTTGCTGAATTGGTATTGTTATTGTAACATTATATTTATAGTACGAACGTACACCAATCCAGGAGAGAGAAGACTGAGTGACGCATTATTATGCGTACGTAGATTATAAGGGTATACATTATGTCGCGTTACTATCTTGTATATTTCTTGCTATAATTGATACAGAACTCTATAGTTACCTGGAGTTTTATTCAATAAATAAAAGGAGCTCTACATCCATTTGCGAAAGCCATATTGGTTATCGCTAATTAATATTCTCAAGGTACTTGAGTAGTTGCTGATTGATTACCCGTTCCATGACTGTGAAGATTATTGGAAACAAGGCAATTGGGCGATAGTTTGAGTTCTTGCCTTTTTTGGAACAGGTTGCACTCGAGCGATTGTCAAGAAGTTGGGCAAATCCCTTTTCGGTACAATTCATATCAATAATTTTATCTAAACCATTAAGTTCTAAATTTCCAGATCTGTTAATGGAAAAAGCTTGTATCTACGGCAGTTTTCACTTTTTAATTAACTATTTACATTTTTATACTACATATACTATAATACACTGCTGCATCAGTAGAGATGGCAATGCTTCGATGCAATGGGATATACCAAATAGATCATTTTGTTAAGTAATTCAACATTTCAGATAATAAAATCGTTAATTACTTCATTCTACATCAATTCGCCCTATCTCGAGATCTATATAATCGTAACTCTGCGAAGATTTCAGGAAACAATAAATGACTCCCACTCAAGGAATTAAGTTAGGATTTCCTTTTACAGTTACCACCCCCATGTTTGTAAGATATGTGCTTTTCTTTACAAAATTGAATGAAGAGACCAATTTATCGAAATTGTTCTTGAGAATTAAACATTTAATTATATTTTACCAAAATCAAATACAAGTTTTCATTTTCAAATAGAACACGTTTTTAAATAAGGTAAAATAGCTTTTTGAGAAAACTATTATTGTGCCCACAACAGTGTATATATTTCAAATACTAATATACTTTTTGAATGATGTGTATTTTGCCAAGCAAGATCAAAATATATTCTTCATTATCATTTTTGTAAAAAAATAAAAGCAATATAGCACAAAAAATAACCGAGTCTGAGTCTTTCATTTTGTCAATCACCATGGGTCAGACTCTACTTAAGTCTAAACACAGGAAAGGGAAACGCAGCAAAATATATGGTTATAGTGTCACACTTACGAATAACGCTGTGTTTGGGGAAATAATGGAAAGTTTGAAGCAAAAACGAAACATTGGAAAGTTTTTTTAATACATAACGGAACAACTGCCAAGTTTCACTGATCATATCGTATGATGACCATGATTGAGTGGAGTATGTATTTATTCTTTTCTTTATTGTTTTGTTTCCTGATTTCATATTCTTTCATATGCTTCATGCCCATGTTCATATATTTTTTGAATGAAGTGTATTTTGCCAAGCAATAAATCAAAATATTTTCTTCATTATAATTTTTGTAAAAAAGCTAAAAGCAATATCGCACAGAAAGTACTAAGTAAGTCTCTCATTTTATCAATCACCATGAGTCAAATTCTACTTAGGTCCAAACACAAAAAAGAGAAACTCAGCAAAATATATGTTGTATTGCCAACCTTAGGAATAACGCTGGGTTTGGGAACATAATGGAAAGTATCGAGCAAAAAGTAAGAGTATAATTGGGAGCATTAGGAAAATATTGGTCGAAAGCTAAAGGCAAGAGCGTCGGTTTCAAAGCAGCATTTATATTTTATCAATCACCATGGGATAAACTCTACTAAGGTCAAAACACAGAAAAGAGAAACTCAGCAAAATTTATGTTTATATTTATATTGTCAAACTTATGAATAACGCTGTGTTTGGGAAAATAATGGAAAGTGTGGGGCAAAAGGGGTATATATTGGTCGAAATGTAGGGACAAGAGCGTTGATTTCAAAGCAGTATTTATACGCTTAGTATTGTCCCTCATCTAAAACGCTTAACTTGAAAGTAATTTGGACACTTCTCATATAAATACTTCATAAATACATGTCCGGGGTGCATTTAAGCACAATGCACCGCGCCTCGGTTAATGGAATAATTTTCGCTGTTTTGATTGGTCTAGACCGAGCGCAGGTACGTTTTGCCATACTTGACTGAAACGCGGTGCAATTTGCCATTCAACGTTAGATCAAATCGGCAGAATTACCCACGTGTTCGCGGTACACTGGATCGCTTTCAACCGTCTGGTAGGTCAGTGGTTAGATAGTATGTTTGTGATGCGAAGGTTGCTGGTTCGATCCCCGTCAGTGCCATGCTATGTTTTTAATTGTTTTTTAGGTTATATTTGTAAAAAGTTTTTTTTCTTGATTTTGGGTATGTCTTGGGTTAGTTTTGGTTAGCACTTGGTTAGGTTCTGTTTGTTGAGCCCCCGTAGCGAGCGGAGGGGCATGCGAAATAACTTAATTATTACCGACATTCGGCCATCTTGGCAAAGGATACGATAAAACTATTGACATAATTGAGCAATATGAAATAAAAAGCCAAACAAAAGCACAGCATGTACCATGTACTAGGGCGTGGCAAAGTGACACAATATGCACCTCGTTTTAGTCGTGCCATCGCATATTGCACCGCGTTTCAGTCAAGTGTGGCAAATCGTGCCTGCGCTCGGTCTAGACCAATCAAAGTAGCGAAAATGATTTCCTTGACCGAGGCGCGGTGCATTGTGCTTATATGCGTCCGGGGTAGTCGGATCCACAATTTTATATCCCGGTCGGACATAAAAGTATTATTTTGTAATTGAAAGGTTTGGAAATGCGAGTTGTGTAGGCGGGGAGAAGATCGATATTCTATTTAGCTATGAATCATAACAGTAGCTAAAACCCTTTGTTGGGAAGTCTTGAATTAGAGTGACTTGTTTAATCGATGCTATTTAAAGAAGAGGTCGAACCATGATTGTGTCTGGATTTTTTCTTTTCCTTATTCTTCTGTTTCCTGATCTCATATTCTTTGGTGTGCTTCATGCCCATGTTCATGTAATTTTCGAATGATGTATGTTTTGCCAAGCAAGAAATCAAAATATTTTCTTCATTATCATTTTTGTAAAAGCAATATAGCACACAACATAACCGAGTGTGAGTCTTTAATTTTATCAATCAAACTCTACTTCAGTTAAAAACAGGAAAAATAAACTCAGAAAAAGATATGTATGTATTGTCAAACTTATGAATAGCGCTGTGTTTGGGACACTAATGGAAAGTCTTCTTCTTCTTTCTTCTACTTTCTAATATGGATACATATTAGTAGGCTACTGCCTGTTCGTTGCCAACACGTCCTCCCCGGAATATGAAGTCCAGCATTCTCTCCAGAGTTGTGGTGGTCTTTCCTGTGATCTCTTTCCTACTGGATTATTTATTTTTGCCTTTTTGACTAGTCTGCTGTCCTCCATTGCTTTTATATGTTTGTTCCAGAATCTTCATCTCTGTCTCACCCACCTTCCTATATCCTGTATCCTGCATTGTAGTCTAATGTCTTCATTTCGTATTCTGTCGTATAGTGTTTTGCCTTGTAGACTTCTCAGAGTTTTCATTTCAACTATTCTCATCATTTGTAGAGTTCTGTTTGTATCTCGTCTTGTTTCTGCTGCATATGATAGGTCTTACTGCCGTTCTATATCTTGACTTTGCTTTCCGTATTGAGGTATTTGTTCTTCCAAGCAATTTCTCTCAAACATCCCGAAATTCGAGCCGCTTTCATTGTTTGCTCTCTTACTTCGAGAAGTAGATTTCCATGACTCGTTATATCTGTTCCCAAATATTTGAAATGGTTTATCTGTTCGACGATTTTGGACTCGATTTCCAACTTTCATCTTATCGGTTCCTTTGAAGCATTTAGTCTTCTCGTTGTTGATGAGCATATTTAGTTCTTTTGCTTTGGTGTTAAAAGAATGGAGTAACCTTTGGAGATTATCATCGGAATCTGTAATAAGAACCGCGTCATCAACATAGCATAAAGCATGGAAGAAAGTATTTCCCATTTTGTATTCAGCTGCTCTGGACAGATTTTCCATTATTTCATCCATTATGAAATTGAATATGAAGGGGCTGAGTGAATCTCCCTGTCTAATTCCTGTGTTTACATGTATATCTTCCGTTTTGATATGTTCTACTCTGATTTTTGTTCTGCATTGGGTGTTAATATCGTATATTATATTAGGTAGCCCTTTTGTTTTCATTATTTCCAGGACATCTTTTAAGCGCACCCTGTCAAAAGCTTGGGTCATATCGACGAAGCACATGTACGCGGGTTTATTGACTTCTAGGAATTTTTTGGATATTTGTTTGACAATGAATATTGCTTCAATTTTTTCGGATGCCTTGTTGTTCGTCTCTTATCCTAATGGTTTTGGTGATTTCTCCCAGAATAGTCATTGTGAACGCTTTAAGAACGCTATCAAGTAGGGTTATTCCACGATAGTTTTCTGGAAGTATTTTCTGTCCTTTTTTAAAATGAGTATTGTTATACTATTCTTCCAATTATTTGGTATTTTCCGTTATTCTATGATATTAAATAAGGTTAATATTTCATTTTGTCATTTTTTCCCTCCGTATTTAAGCATCTCGTTAGTGATCTCGTCTGGCCCGGGGCTTTTTCTATTTGTGCTTTTTATCGTGTGATTTGTTAATTCAATGTCGTTGTCTTCTTCATATTCGATTTGTATCTGTTCCTTGTCTTCCTCTTCCTTGTATAGATTCCTAAAGTGCGTTTCCCACTGTTCTGTCTTTTATTGGTTCGTATGCTATCTTTGTCTTCTAGCTTATTTCTTCTTAGCATTCCCCATATTCTTCTCTAGCTTTGATACAAGTCTCTTTCCATTCCTTTTGTGAACTTTTCCCAATGGTTTTCATTTAGTTCCATTATTTTTGCGTTTCGTTCCCTTCGATAGTTGTTCCAGTTTTCAGGCGTTTGATTTCGCGTATATTTGATGTAGGCATTTTTCCTTCGTTTAGCTAGTTCTTTCACTCCCGGCGTAAACCATGGCGTCCTGTTGATTGTATTGACAATTGCCTGTTGCTTTCCTATTGCTTCAATGGCAGCATCTAGTATGTTATTTTTTATTGTTTTTCATTAGTGGTCTATGCTATCTTCAGTATTCACTAATCTTTGCAATATTTTCTGATTTAATCGATCTTCATACAGATGTTTTGTGCTCTAATGATTCGACATTAAATTTGCTAATTATTTGTGATTTAAGTTTTGTGGATTTGGGTATGTTCAATCTCATTTTTCAAAGTACCATCTTATGATCACTCTATTTGTGATAATATAGTCTAATACCCACTGTTGTCATCTTGCATTTAGCCATGTGTATTTGTACTTCATGTCATGTTTGAAGAAAGTGTTGTTAATTCTCATGTTGTTGTTTGCGCAGAATATTTTCAGTAGATCTCCATTTGCGTTTGTGGTCTCTTCGTTAAATCTCTGCATTATGTCATCCAGTGGTTCATTTCCTACTCATGCATTTAGGTCCCCCATAATGACGATTTTATTTCGTGTTCTTATTTTGTCCACTACTGCTTGCAACTCTTCATAAAATATCTTTCCTCTCTCTCTTTACTCTAATGGAAAGTGTGGAGCAAAAAGGAGATATTAAAGTATTTGTAATACATAGTGAAACAACCGCCAAGTTTCACTGATTATATCATGTGGTGACCATGATTGAGTGAGTATGAATTTTTCCATGTCTTTATTGTTTTGTTTGCTGATCTCATATTCTTTGATGTGCTTCATGCCTATGTTCATTTTTTGATGCTTGTACTTTGTCAAGCATTAAATCAAAATATTTCAAATATAGCACAAAAAGTACTGAATAAGTCTCCCATTGTATCAAGCACCATGGGTCAAACTCTACTTAAGTCTAAACACAGTAAAGAGAACCTCAGCAAAATATATGTTGTATTGCCGAACTTATGAATAACGCTGTGTTTGGGAAAATAATGGAAATTATGGAGCAAAAAGTTAAAGTTAAATTGGGCACAATAGAAAAATATTTGTCAAAAGTTGAGCGTCGATTTGACAGCTTATATTACGTGGTGACCAGGATTTTGTCGGAATTTTTCCTTGTCCTTATTATTTTGCTTCCTGATCCCATATCCTTTCGTGTGCTTCATGTCCATGTTCATAACGCAGGATAAATTGGAACCATTAACCATTTATGCAAAATTATTACTGCTTAAATATCAATAGGTTAAAACCATGTACAAAACATCCTTAACATGGCCCAGGTTTTGATTGCATATAAGGAATAATTGGGCGGTGAAAAATCTGGTTCGAGTTATAAAATTTCAGAGCTCCAAGATTTATAAAAGCAAAAATCTGCACTTACTCCTAATAAAATATATAATGATTATAGTTCATGCTGAGGTTGAAAGCAAAATTACGATATGAACGGTTCTATGCATATTATAAGCTAAAGGCGGAAACGAACAAACCCGATAAGATGGCAGCAGCCATTAAAGGTGTGCAACCGAATAACTTCGATAATAGTCAGTGACAGTAACTAAGTTAGCTGCCGCGCACTCAAAGCACCGGAACATAAAGCCTGCAGCTGCAGTTAGCTGTAAACTGCTAAACAAGGCTTAACTTTCTAAAGAGATGTGATTATTTATTTTTAGTTGGGGCTTCGTGATCTTCACTGGGGACGTAAACGATTTAGCTTTAGCGATTATCCCTGATTAAATATTTTTTCTTTCTGTGTATATGTTAAAAGACACGTACCGGGTGTCTCAATACTTATTGTATGGATTAGTATTTTTGGTATTGATGATGTTAAAGAAATCATCAGCAACTAGATTGAGTTAAACTTCATAATAATAAAAACGTTGTGGCACAAACTCGATGTCTTTATCGTGGAAAAGTTGTGAACTAAAAATGACATTATTTTATTATTTACTATTTGGTAAACACTGACTTTAATGAAAAAAAACATGTTCACAACAAATTTTGGTCTTACCTTTCTTGGCATTTTGGGTGAAACATTACTACAAGCATCGACAATTGTTTGCGGCAACTCATCTAGAATATTTAGATTAGGTATTGAAACATCCTTTTCTTAAATAGTCTCCACAGAAAGAAAGAAGTGCAGCAAGATCCGGACAACACAGTGGCCAATCAATAACTCCATGCTAAATTCAGCGTGAATGCATTTTCTGGCAACCGCCTGGAAAACTGTTTTCATGACTTTCTTCCGTAGCTGCTGCAGCTTGCTACAAGGCTTTTAGCTAAATTGCCACATTTACAGATTCATTGACAAAGAATCTCTTATTTCAGATCATACATTAATCCGTTAGGGATGCTAGGTCTTCAAATCATAAGCAAATACAATTTGGCGTATAATAACGTTATTGACTAAATTGTGAAGAGAGAAATTTTGCCTCTGAACCATATTTGTCACTCGTATTCATTTGATTATATGGTGACTAAGTTCAACATGGGTTGACCTCATGAAGTCCTTGGTGAAGGTGTACTTCATATATGTAAAATCTCATGATCTATTGATTTACCGACACCACAAGTTGAACTCGAATCTCTACGGCTTTGAGTAGATAAGCAAGGGGAGTTGGGCCGCATTTTCGATCATTTTTACGTGTAAATCTTCATAAGGAAATTTAAGGTCTGATAAAGCTATACAGACCTGTGCAAAATTATATATAGCTTTATACAAGTCTGTATACAGTTTTATACAGGTCTGTATACAGCTTTACACAGGTTTATATATAGCTTTTGGCAGGTCTGTTAGGTTGGCTTGTACCTGACACGAAAATAACACACATCAGACCTTAGGCTTTCTTATGTAAATTTGCATGCAAAATGATCGAAATTGTGACTCAACTCCTCTTCCTTATCTACAATTCACTATTCAGGTAGTTGGTCTAAATACAATTGTTCGCAAGTTCAAACTTGAAGAGCCATTCCAATCCAAACCTTAAACCCGCATCTTTTGAATCAATAGCGAGCCTGCCTAAAAAATGCTTGCTAGCTATCAACTATCGTGGAAGAGAAAGAGACAGCAACGAAAAAAGTATGTCTTGGCATACCTTGCATTTATGTGTAAATTCTGAACCTGCAACTTCTGAATCAATAGTGAGCCTGCCCAAAAGAAGTGCTTGCTACTCATCAACTGCCGTGGAATAGAAAGAGACGACAACGAGCAAAGTAAGTGTCGGCATAATTTGCATTTTTGTGCAAATTCTGAACTTGGTAACATCCAAATCCAAACTTTGCACCTGCAACTTCTGAATCAATAGTGAGCCTTTCTAAAAGAAGAGCTCGCTACTTAACATCTGACGTGGTTCGGTAGAAATTTGGAACCTGAAATCCTTCCAGTTCAAATATTTTATCCAAAACTTGTGAATCATCATTTAACCATTGGCAGAACTGAACATAAAACTCTTGAAGCTGCATTCATCCTGGCTAACTCAGATATAATATTATACGTTGCAAATTCTCTTTCGAAAGCAAGAGATGATATGAAATCGTGTCAGTCACTGGTGATTACTGTAATCCTAACACGTTCACACCAAAACATTTCTTGTCAAGAAAGTAATTGTATGTTAATGACGCGTTTTAAGATGAAATTTTCCTAATTTTAACATTGTAATAAGCTCGGCTTTGTCCCAAACTAACCCATTGTATCATCCATCATTATGTTTCACAACATCATTCTCCAATGACCACGATAATTATTCCCCAAAGATGGTAAGGTTGGAATAGCAAGATAGGACGCTTGACGAAACTCCATATGTCACCTGGACAATGTTTTGAGGATGAAAGTCTCTATGAGATATCTAATAGTACACCAGGATCTGGTGTAAGTGAGTCGCAAAAATATTTTAGAGAATATAAAGATTCACTAAAATAGATACAAATACTTTTTGAAATTTTAGCTCATTCAGATGACCTATTAGCATCAAAGGTTAACTTAATCTTAGTTTCTTTATCTTCACCTTGAGGTCAATAAAATGGCAATAGTCTTGATGATAATGCATATTTTATGATAGTTTAGTTCCACATATTAAAAGAAAAAATTTATTAAATAACTGGGTTCCGCGATATAGCGAAGGCAATGACTGAAAAAGAAGTGATGCTGTGTGCATTTCTAGACATAGAGGGTGCATTTGACAACACCTCACGTGAATCTATTCTGCGCGCCACAACCCGCAGAGGATTGGAACCAACCACTACAAAATGGATAAAATCCATTTTGTAGTGGTTGGTTCCATCACCACGACCACTGGAGAAACAGCCATCACATCAAAGTAAAAAAGGGATGCCCTCAAGGAGGGGTCTTATCGCCCATGCTTTGGTCTCTGGTTGTTGACGGTCTACTGGTAAGACTGACTGAAGCAGGCTTTGAAGTCCAAGGTTACGCAGATGAACTCATTATAATAATAAGAGGCAAGCATGACAACGTTCTCTCAGAACGTATGCAAACTGCACCCAACTTTGTCAGCACATGGTGTACACAAGAATTACTAAATGTCAACCGAAACAAGACCGTAGTGATCGCATTCAGAAAAAGAAGGAAGCTGAACCTTAAAGCACCCACGTTTGGTGAAACTAACATGGAACCCACATCTTGAAAGAACTATTAAAAAAGCAACGGCAGCGCTTTGGGCCTGTCAACGACTCTTTGGTAAAACATGGGGGCTAAAACCCTCCATCATCTGGTGGTTCTATAACACTGTTGTTAAGCCTATTATAACCTACTCCTGCTTGGTGTGGTGGGTAAAAATAAAAGAAATAACAACACAGCGAAAGCTAACAAGAGTACAAAGGCTCGCCTGTCTGGGTATAACAGGGGCTATGAAAACGTGCCCCCCAGCAACTCTGGAAACACTGCTTGACCTCCCTTAGCTGCCCATATGCATAGAAAAGGAGTCCTGGACCAGTATAGAGTCACTAAGACACAAAAACTGAAGTCAGGAAACCTGACTGGTCACCTTAAAACTCTGAAGGACATCCAGATAGAGGCGATGACCAAACTAACCGATACAATGGAAACAAAACTCCATTTTGATCGCTTCTTCGAAGTGGTAATTGAAGACCCCAATACTATAGGGAAAAGACTAAAACAACTAGAGAGGGGACCACTTGTCTGGTACACAGATGGATCAAAAATGAAAGAAAGCGGGATCCGGAGTTTACGGGCCTAGGTGTGGAATCTCTGCACCTTTAGGAAACACTCTTACAATCTTTCAAGCAGAACTAAATGGTATCAATATAACCATCTCTGATTGTGCCAAAAAAGGCCTGAGACGTGCAAAGATCTGTTTTATTAAATAACTGGGTCTGACTTAAAAGACTTCTTAACTGAGCCAGCTGCTTCGATATGACTGTTGATTGGAAAACACTATCTCAATGTTGTCTTCACTTGTAAGAACCATGTCAAAAGTAACAAGATTATTATTGCAAATACACAGAGACTTTGGGTTTGCGCTATATTTTGTCTTTTAAAGTGGCTGCTGACAAAAATATTTTCGGGACAGATTACTGGAATAGGGATAAGCTAAGAGCAACAGGGCCATCTTCACTATTCGTCAGATAGCGGAACAGGCAATTGATTTTAATAAGACAGCATTTATGTGCTTTATAGACTTAACAGAAGCCTTTGATAGAGTGAGACCAGCTGACGTCCTAAAGCTCCTACATAAATATTGTTGATGTCACCAAAGAATTAAATATTGGTAACCACACATCATAAAGACCGAACACAGCTAACAAAGAAAATGCCTGTCGCAGAAGGGATCAGACAAGGTGATACCCTGAGCCCTGCCCTATTCAATATCATAATGGATGAGATTATCTCGGATGTAAAATAAGCTGGAAGAGGATTCAGGATGGGCAACCAGAGCACGAAGACAACTTATAAAGGTTATTGTTGCGGTTCGAACAGACCGCAATAAGGTTTAATATGCAAATATCTGTACAGAAAACAAAGTCCCTCACTATATCAAAAGAACCAAGAAGATGTAAGCTCGTTGTCTACAACCAAAGTGTGGAGCAGGTAATGAACTTTAAATACCTCGGAACAAACATCACAGCAGCAAGGACTTAAAGAACGAAGTACAATCCCAAGAAACAAAGGCCGCATTAGTACCAGGATACTTGAGAGATATCATATGGGGAAATAAACATACGACCACAAGAGGTAAAATAAGGATATACAAAACCTGTGTTAAACCCATAATGATATGCTATTAAAACTAGAGCAGAAAACACGATCCCCAAACTCATCCTAAGAACTACGGAACTGGTGATCCTCAGAAGCTTAACGGGACGCACATTATATGATCATAAGGGAAGCAGCGAACTAAGGGAATAATGTGGAATTCAGGGTGTAGTGAGATGGGCTTGTGTGAGAAGAAGGAAGTGGAGAGACCATGTGGATAGAATGGTCGACAATCGACTACCAAAGATAACAAGAAATGAGAAGCCAGTTGGGAGACGACTTCCAGGGCAACCGCCTAAACGATGGTACGAAAGCTGGACTTCAGCATCCAAAGAGTAGAGACTGTTCATATTGATGAAACCACAGGGCATAGCCCTAACGTATCAAGAAGAAGAAGAAAGTGCATTCTTCAATCAGGTACTTCATATTAGAGTCCTTTTCGCTTCGCCCATTTCAGCGATATTATTGTCTTTTAAGACACCTGGTAAAACGTTCTGGTAATAAACCTTTGAATCAATTTGACTCAATCTTACAAATTGCTTAGGATCTTGAAAGAAAATTGGAATTTGGTCCGGAATTATTAAAATAATGTTGCACCGTAACAAGGATAAATATCTAGGGCCGACGATGATTTTCCAACAGGTCAACGGACACACAGCCTCCTGGTGCAAATTATTTGTTCAAAAATTGCGGACTATATATCGAGAAACTACCATTTAAAGTTATTACGCTAATTATACCCGGGCTTGATTAACAATCTGATTAGAGGTCCGAAACTAAATTTTGTGGATTCAGCCGGTTTCGATAGGGAAGTTTTCATATGCAATATATGTTCGAGCGGGTGAAGAACACGCTTCGGTTATTTTGTATCGCTAGCTAATAATCCCTATATAAATTTATATGAGGGTCAATTTGATCGGATGGGGATTTTGATAAATAAATACCTTATGGACCCAGAGGGAACTTGTCTAAATATTTGATATTGAGAAAGATAAAATTAATATATGAGATAAATTTGCTTTAAAATTTTCTAAACCTAATTATTGTACATTTGAAGATAAATAATAAATGTTAGATATATAGGGAAATATAAACAAGTCTCTGATATAACAATAATCATCGAATTTATGATCTTTGACAATATTTCGAATCTGAATCTTTTCTCATCAGTGTCGATAACTTTAGTTTCACCATTACCCTTATTATAAATTGATCGAAATTGTGATATAATTGTTTAAAGAAAA
>JAEQML010056486.1:0-33902 GCA_016904865.1 Pissodes strobi
ACAGTAGAATTTCGATGTTCAATTGTTTTTCTAGTAACACCGCAGAAAATTGTATGAAAATCCTTACAAATTTTGTATTTAACATTTTTTTATACGAGGGCAAATAAAAAAGTTAAAGGGGGGTTACATTTATAACCGGACACCCTGTACATTCATATGAGGCATTCTCAGATCCCTGTTGTTTGGTTTCCCTTTGTCTAGGTATTGACTTTGGGTATTATCCTTTAATTCATAAAATAATTTACAGTGATACCTGTTTCCCCCAAGTCTGGATTTAGGAAGGTGCCCTTATAAAAGTCGTTTTTTGTTCTCAATTCTTCGCAATAGGTATGCACATTTAAGTTTTTCATTAACTGTTGTATCGAGCAAAAATATTTTCCTACACTATGGAAGTCAGCTATAGCTAAACCATTATCTAAAAATAATCCACACAGTTATGGCGATCTTAGGTTAATTAGTATTCTGCCAGCAATATCTAAAATCCTTGAAAGGGTGTTATATAATTAAATATTTATGTTTTTCATAAATGACAATATTTTAAGTAATAAACAGTGTGCATTTCGAAGGAATTTTAGTACCGCGACTGCGCTGGCCTCGGTCTATGATGATATTATAAGAGCGTGTGATGATGGCCGAGTTACTATATTGGTTCTATTAGACTTTTCTAAGGCTTTTGATACTATCGATCACCGCTTGCTATGTTCAAAATTAAAGTATTATGGTTTCGATCCTTCTGCAGCAGTGGCGTAGCTACCGGGTGGGCCTGGGGGGGCAAGGCCCCACGGCGCCATGAGAAATTAGGCGCCGCGCCGCGCCGCTCCGAATTTATAAATATGCTAATGCTAACAATGCGCATGAACTTAACTGAGTTTTTAAATTAATTCAATTATAATACAATCAAAGGTCTAAGACCAAAATATGTATTAAACTTTTTATCCAACCAATACATTTTGTGTCACGGTATTTATTATTTATTCTACGTGGAATGAAAAAGATATATCCCGGCGCGGCGGCATTCCAGACAAATTTGTAAAAAAGCTGCGTAAGGCGGCATGCGACTTCAAAGATAAAAAGTCCGATAATCTCCGTCGTAAAAAAATATGTGTTTATCAGTTAGCCTAGCAATGCTAAGCATAGAAAATGAATTTGCACAAAAAATTAATTTTGATTATATTCGATCAATTCGCGTCGATTAAAAACCGAAGAAATACTCTCTAATGTTTAATTAAGTTTACATGTCTGTTGGTTGCTTCCCGTTTATTTATTTTATATGTATGTGATGCTAGCCAAGGGTCAGCACCTTATTTAGTTAAATTTGTTTCGACCATTGCTTTAAAAATTATTTTTAATTGTTTCAAAAATCAACTAAGTCTCGAATTAAATCATCAAGGGAGAGAACGTTCAATTAAAATAATAACTTTGTTTTATTAAACAAGATTTAAAAACTGAAATCTACCTTTCAAGAAGTAATGACAGAATCGCGTCAAAGGGTTAATCATTTTGCCTAATAAAGGTGTACGACAAAAGCACCAGCTTGATTAAAATAAAATCACTTAACATTAGAATATATTTCAAATAACTACATGGTGTTTAACTTCACAAGATTCGCGATCCGATTTTAAACGCGGATGACTTATACTTTAGATTTTTTTTCGACTGCATAATATCAGCAACTAGAAAAAACTAACTTCAAGAAATATATATACACAAGATGCACGCTTCAAAAAACAGGTTCCCCCAAACTTTGTTCTAAAAAGAAAACCATTGGCCAGGGGGCGTTTCTAATAAGGAAAATTTTCAGAACAAAGCCAGTTGAAACAAAAAGCGAAAGATCGTGACCTCAAAATTAATTACCGATAGGGATATAAAAACCATGTGTGAGCTAATTTCAATGACGAAATTAAGTTTGGAATATAACAATTTTGAACACTCGGAGAGATTAGAATTTACAAAACAAGTTAAAACTCGAATAGCCGTCTTCGGCGAAAATTTTAAGCGCTTTGCGTCATAACACGCTGCAGGTGTTTTTTTCTAGGAACAAACTAGTCGAAAAAGTTGCTATAAAAGCGAAAAATTATCGGGGAAAAAGTTAGTGAATCTTCACTTGTAGCACGTCATAATGTCCGAATGGGACTCGGGAAAATTTTAATAAAATTTAATTTTGTAAGTCTGTTATTATGGTCACAGTATTGACCAAACCGAAAATAGTGTCTCACACTCTTAGAGACTCATGGAAGTAATTAAACAAATTCATGTCGTCGGTTCGAAAAATAACGTAAAGGAACGCTGTTCGAAATTCGTTACTCATCAAAGAAGAAGTCGGTCAACAGAAGCGATTCAGGCACAAAAGCAGGTTCCGGTGTAACGTTAAGTCCTAGACAGTAAGTTTAATTTTAAGATCATAATGCCTAGGGTGCCTGTATATTTGGTCACATTGTCTTGTTGTATGTACTCGAGAATTTAATGATTTATCCCATTAAACCATTCAGTGCTAGCGTCACTCTGTAAATTTTATTTAGAAGGAAATGTTATTCGAGTATTTTAATATGATTATCCCATTAAAACGACTCAATGCTAGCGTCACTCTGGGTAGAATTTGTTTTACCATAAGCCACGAGTGAATTAAGCTTCATGAAGTGTACGATACAAAGTAAATCACTGCGTATAATAATTAATGCTAATGTAATTTTCTTTTAGTCCGTAATTGCTTGACTAGCTAGCTTTTAATTATCATGCTCTCAGATAAAATCTAATCCTCTAGGAAAGTTGATACAAAGTAAAATCACAGCGGTTAAGTGGTAATACCAATGAAATTTTATTTTTACTGTGCCAAAACTGATTGTCTGGCGAACTTTAAATCCTAGGACATATCAGAAAATACGTGGCTAAATTTGAGCCAACCACTAACCACTAATTAAGTAAGAAAATGCTCCCTTTAAATTGTGTGCTCCCTTAAAAACGCAATCTCAAACATTGTTTTTTTATTTTAAAACGGAAACTAATTTGGTCTACGCTCATTTAATTATATTAATTATAACTGAGGATCGACTTGAGTACTGGAAAACGGAATGAAGTTGTTTTAAACTACGTGGAGAAATATGGGTAGTTGCCCAAGTTGTCGAGGTAAATTATTTTCAACTAAATAGGGTGTCAGCACACTGGTACTGCAAACCTGGTTTCAGGAAATGAACAGAAGTTCAAGAAAGGGCCGAAGATACAGTAAGTAAGTGAATAGGGTAGATCGGCGTTCTGTACATGTATACGTTTAATATTATGATCTGCCTATTGCACAAAATAAAGGTGTTTTAGGCGCCAGCGGATAGTTTTGCCCCCCAGCGCCGACATTTCTAGCTACGCCACTGTTCTGCAGTTAACTTAGTTAAATCATATTTACACGAAAGGCAGCAGAAGGTTGTTCTTAGTGGTGTCTCTTCTAACACAATTCCAATACTCTCAGGTGTCCCTCAGGGCTCTATTTTTGGGCCCTTACTTTTTATCATATATACAACAGATATTTTAAATTCTATTCAAAAATGTGGAACAACTGCTTATGCCGATGACATGCAACTCTATTATCCTTTTGAAATTTCTAATATTCGGGAAGCTGAGACTGTAATTAATAATGAATTAGATCTCATTCGATCGTTATCAGTGGAGCATAATCTATTGCTAAATTCTAAAATGTCAAATCTTATGTGCTTTGGAAGTATCAAAAATCGTACTTATGCCAAAGAAAACCTAACAATTAAAATTGATAATAATAACTTACTCTTTGTTAAATTTGCCAGAAACTTAGGATTAATTGTTGATGAAGATCTGAGATTTGTAGAGCATATTAAGCAATTAAATAAAAGAGCATATTCCTCTTTAAAACTTATTTATGGTAGTCGTGGCATACTAAATGATAAATTAAAAGAAATATTATGTGACACTTCAGTACTCTCACATTAGTTATTGTGATTTTATATATAGTAATGCCCTTTATCTAAATGATAAAATAAGAATACAAAAGACACAGAATACATGTTGTAGACTGCTTTTTGGTCTTAAGAAATATGATCGTATTTCGCATAAAATATCTGATTGTAATTGGCTTAATATGGAACGTCGTCGAATGCACCATCTTGGTAACTTTGTGCCCAATTTGCTCATAACGCCACATTCCTCCTCTTTACTGAAATCAAAATTTATTTCCCGTTCCGATATTCATAACATTAATGTAAGAATACGAAATAAATTTACAATACCTCGACACAAAACTGCAATGTTTCAAAGAAGTTTTATTTATAATGCTATCAAGCTATATAATTCTTTGCCAGACATTTTAACATTAATAATTTTAAATTTAAATACCGTTCATTATAGTTTGGTGAGCAGTCGAGGTGAGGCGCATTTTCTGGCAGTTTGTGGGCTGGATGTTGGGGGGGCTGCCGGAGCTAGACGCTACTTTAGTATTGATTCTTTTTTCTATTTTTTTATTTGCATATTATTATTTATGTTATAATATTATTTAATTGGGGAAGTTAACGACTCCGGGCTGTTGGTTGAGTAAGAGAAGCACTCATGCTAGACTTCGCCATTCTGGAAAATCGTTTCTTTTTCTTGTATTTCTTTGTTTTTTTGTATAAAGAAATAATTTATATATTTTTTCTTTTATGTTAAAAGGCGTTATTTATTTATTTATTTATTTATATACTTCTGCACCTCCTTTGGTGTAGTTTTGGGTTGAAAACCCGAGATGAAGAAGACAGAATTTCCTTTATCCACCACAATTTGCAGCGATATTTGTTCCTTTGAACCCTTTATAAAGACTGGTCTATTTCCATTGCTCTTATTCTCAATATTTGGTTTTTTTTGCCTGTTACTGCTTTGTTTATTTGCAACAACATCAGTAGGTACATTTTTCCGTCTACTTACGACCACTGTCCAGGAATTGGAGTTATCCTGCACGACTTTTTTGCTGCTCAAGTGCTTCCGCATCGTAGTGATGAGTATTTCCATTTTCATGTATAATCTGGATATAGTTATTGAGGTTAAGCAAATCTATTTCGTCTTCGGTTAGATTGCACTGGTCACCCCGTGCTACTCCATCTTCAATCGGTGCGAGTTTAGTATTTGTAGTTAACCCTGTCAGATTTTCGGTATTTATGATTTCGGCGGCAGCATCAGAGCCGACCGATTTAGTAACTTGGTTTTTGTTACCACCTATGCTTTTCATTCTGCTCCGAGCTACTCGGGCTGGACCGGATCGTTCTTCCGATGTTTTACTGGCGATAATGTAGTTACTACAAGAACTTCAGTTGAAAAATCTGGCAACCCTTTATCAGCATCGGCTGTTTTTGTTGTTGCTGGGAATAAATGGGCATTTTTTGCAGCTGCATCTGCATGTTTTTTTAGAAACTGGCCATTGATTCTAATATGGTTTTTTTCTACAAACTCCCTCCTTTCACAGACTTTTAAAAAATGTCCTGCAAGAGTTTTTTCTCCAGCCCCAACTACCTAAACAACTAACTGTCTAATATAAATCCGAAGTAGGGAGGGCTAGAAGGAAGGAGAACACATACAATGTTATTGTTTTGGTTCAGGTTTGTCGACGGCAAATGAGCTTAAGATCTCACCGCCAGAGGGCGTCCTTGTCTAATCTGATACAAAAAATACATATATACACACCTTAGTGTGCTCTCAGTGACCGCAAATTAAGAGAAAAACTTTTTATTTGTTTAAAATGTGTCAAGCCAAGATCTGTAAAAATTTTAAGCATTATCATTGTCTTTATTCATAGGATCACGGCTGTATGTTTGAATGTAGAAATAATTAATGGGTCTTCAGCCAATAAGGTTTATTAAAAGTTGATTTGTTTTGCGTCCAAGCTTTCGGTCAGTATATCGTGACCTTCGTCAGGGCTAAAAATTATTTTATATACTAATGTACAATATATAACAATTTTGTGGCAACTTACAGTCAAAACTAGTTAAACTCAATTTTGGCAATTATAACATTTTAAAAAATATTGTAAAAAATTGGTAAAATATTAGAATAACTTATAGAACTACATAAAATGTCAAAGTCAATCTACTTTGTTTCAAAATAAATAATTTACGAGGTATTAAAGGAATACTTGATATTTGATGTTACCTAATTTAGTAATAATGGCAAGGTGTATTGGTACAAAATTATCGATTATTTAGTGATAATATATAAATTTAGTATATTCAATTCCATGTAATAATTGTGATAAAAAGTATATTGGACAAACGTCACAAAATGTAAAAAATAGAATTTCTGGACATAAAAGTGACATAAGACTTCAAAATAACACTTCTGTTTTATCTGAACATGCATATATTACTGGTCACATATCAAACTTTAATGAAAGCAAAATTCTCCATACAGAAACAAATTTAAATAAAAGATTATTTTTATAAATGGTCGAAATAAATAAAACTAATTCTATGAATAAGAGAACTGAAATTGATGATTTAAGCTCAGTTTATTCTTATATGTTATCACTAAATAATCGATAATTTTGTACCAATACACCTTGCCATTATTACTAAATTAGGTAACATCAAATATCAAGTGTTCCTTTAATACCTCGTAAATTATTTATTTTGAAACAAGGTAGATTGACTTTGACATTTTATGTAGTTCTATAAGTTATTCTAATATTTTACCAATTTTTTACAATATTTTTTAAAATGTTGCCACAAAATTGTTATATATTGTACATTAGTATATAAAATAATTTTTTCTTCAAACGTCAGTAAATCCGTCATTACTCGACTGTGTAGGCGGCAGTGAAGTTTCGCTCTTCCTCCGCCGGAGCTTTACTTTTCACTTTTCCGCCGGCGGAGGTAAAAGTGTTGTCATATCAACATAGATACAATACAAACAAACATCAAAATAAGCGTCAAGAACTCAAAGAGTTATTAAACTAAAATTTGTATTTATCACTCAATTTGTGACTGCATTTCTAAAAATCACTAATTTAGGAACAAATTGGTTATTATTTAATCGAACTTACTCAATAACTGCTTATCAATACGGAATTAAAACGCAATCGAAAACGCAATTTTAAAAAAATAATTATTGTTGACAGTGTCCACTGACAGCTTTATATGACATTATTATAGCAACAAACTGAGCCTATTCACCGACACCGCACCGGTCTAAGCCGCCTTGCGAACCAACTTATCTTTAATAATAATTATTATTACTATTAAAAAGCGACGTTTTTGCATTAATTTGTCGACATTTGAAGAAAAAACAGCATATTTTATTTGGAGGAAAAGTTACTTTTCATGGCTTGCTCTCTATTACCAGCCTCACTCCGTTCGGCTGTTAAACACGAGCGCGCCATGAAAAGTATCACTTTTCCTCCATATAAAATAATATACTATTTAGCCCTGACGAAGGTCACGATATACTGACCGAAAGCTTGGACGCAAAACAAATCAACTTTTAATAAACCTTATTGGCTGAAGACCCGTTAATTATTTCTACATTATCATTGTCTTTAAGAGTCAATTGCATAATCTTTAGCGATTTGGCTCCTTGCCATTTTTAGAGGTTGTAACTTAAGTAGTTAATTTTTTCATCAGATGATTTTCCATACATTTTAGAATCTGTTAATAATTTCGCTTAAAATAACGAGTTCTGTTCTATAGACAATTTTTTGGCGCTTGTATAAAAAAAATTAATCATTTGTATTTTTTGAAGAAGAAACTAGGGTAACATATTTATATGGAGTTTTATTTTGGGGTACCCTCTACCCTATAAGAGTATTTGCAATGAACAAAACATTTTATTCTTAATAAATTAATGTCTGAGAACGATTAGAAATCATTACTGTATTATTCACAAACATATAGAGAGAGAATATTGAGGAATATGATACAAAATTGATCATAATTTTCTTGATATATAAAATAAAGAGAATTAGCCGTATTGTCAAAATTGCGTCCTTTATTTCATGATACAATGTACCCATTACAAATTTTTGATATCAAGGCATTCGTCCAACTCATAGTCGGTAACGTAAACAAAATAAACACAATTAACACAAGTTTTTTTAACGAAAAACGGAGAACATTCACAAATTCCCCATAAGACAATGTCCCAGATAAACCCACACCAGATGCGAAACCTACCGCCTAACGCATGAAACAAGAATTCGTTTAAAGCTCCGCCTCCTTGGATCCCAAGAAATAGTCAGGGCAAGCTCTAGTGTGATTCTAAACGCGAGCCACGCGAGTCTTTTGGTTTAGTCCGAGAGCGTTACGAAAAATAATTAATCTTTATTTTATTTTTGTTAAAAATGCCTGGTTATAAGTGCCTTTTTTGAATTGTTCTACTAAAAGCGGTGGCGAAAAATCATTATTTTAATTACACCGCGATCCTGAAACGTATGTATAAATGTTGTTTAATGCACTTTCCAGCACACTTATTTCCAAAATTATTGCATATTCTATAATCAAATGAGCACGAAATTCAATTAAATCTGAAAATTGGCAGATACAATGTTATAGCTAAATCTTTTTTAAATCCAACTAATGCTATACAGTGCCCGCCAGAATAATGGCCACATATGTGAAAATTTTTTATTATTATGATATCGGAACTTTTGTTTTAACCAATCAATTCTGCATGTCTGATAATCTAAAAATGCATTTTAACATTGAAAATGTTTCTGTTTTCCTAGTATAGGGCCTCAAATCGTGAAAAAGTGCATGCAACATTTGCCACATTCATGACGTCATACGCGTGAGAGATCGTGTTAGTTTGTTTATTTAAACCTAATTTTGATTATAACGTATCGGAATCGGTTCAAATAACTAAAGCAAATTGGAACTAACTGAAACTAACCGAAAGTTTATTGAACGACTAACCAAAACTAACCAAAAGCACCAAAACAGGCTAAAACGTATCGGAACAGGTTACAAAAATTATGGTAAGTTAAAACTAATCAAAACGAGCGGAATTTTGGCGACTAACCAAAACTAACCGAAAACATTAAATTTGATTATAACGTGCCGGAACCGGATCAAACAACTAAAATAAATTGGAATTAACTGAAACTAACCGAAAGTTGATTGGACCACTAACCAAAACTAACCATAAGCGCCAAAACGGGCTAAAACCTATCGGAACAGGTTACAAAAATTAAAGAGTTAAAATTAACCAAAACGAACCGAATTTTAGCGACTAACGAAACAAACCACAAACATTAAATTTGATTATAACTTATCGGAACCGGTTCAAGTGACTAAAATTATTTGGAACTAACTGAAAGTAACCGAAATTTAATCGAATGACTAACCAAAACTAACCAAAGGTAACTAAGAGCACCAAAACGGGCTAAAACTTATCAGAACAGATTACAAATGTTAAGCTAAAATTAACCTAAATTTACCGAATTTCAGCGACTAACCATAACTAACCAAACACATTAAAATTGCTTAGAGCGTACCGGAACCGGTTCAAATGAATAAAATATATTCAACCAACTGAACTTTGCCGAAAGTTGTTTGAACGACTCACTAACCAAAAGTAACCAAAAGCACCATAACGGGCTAAAATGCATTGAAATAGATTAAAAATATTGAAGTAAGTTCAAACTAACCCAAATTAACCGAATTTTGGTGACTATCCAAGACTAACCAAAAACATTAAAAATGCTTATAACGTCTCGGTACCGGTTCAAATGAATAAAATAAATTGAAACTTACTGAATTTTACCTAAAGTTGATTGACCGACTAACCAAAAGTAAGTAAAAGTATGACATCGGGCTAAAACGTATCGAAATAGGTAAAAAATATTAAAACTAACCCAAATTAACCGAATTTTGGTGACTAACCAAAAATAACCACACACACTAATTTAGTTTATAACATATCAGAACTGGTTAAAATGAATAAAATAAATTAAAACTAACTGGAATTAACTGGTAGTTGATTGAACGACTAACCAAGACTAACCAAAAGCACCAGAAAGAGCTAAAACATCGAAACATATTAAAAATATTAAGGTAAGTTGAAATTAAATTTAATTAACCGAATTTGGTCGACTAATTAAAATTAACCAAAACATTAAAATGGGCTAGGATGTATCGGAACTATCGGATCCGGTTCAAATGACTGAAATGAATTAAAACTAACTAAAACTAACCGAAAACTAATTGAATGACTAGCCAAAACTAATTAAAATTAACCACAAATACCAAAAAGGGCTAAAACGTATCGGAACTGATTAAAGGTATTAAAATAAGTAACTGATCCAAATTAACCGAATTTTGGCGACTAACTAAAATGAACCAAAGCAATAAAATTGGTTATAGCGTATCGGATCCTGTTCAAATCATTGAAATAAATTTAAACAAACTAAAACTAACCGAAAGCTGATTGAATGACTAACCAAAACTAATTAAAAGTTACCATAAACACCAAAAAGGGCTAAACCTATCGGAACTGATTAAAAGTATTAAAATAAGTAACTAACCCAAATTAACCGAATTTAGGCGACTAACTAACATTAATCAAAATCGTTTAAACTTATTTAACGTATCTGAACCTGTTCAATTGACTAAAGTAAATTGGATTGAAACTGGCTGAAAGTAACCGAATGTCGATTGAATGACTAACTAAAAACTTGGTTTATTGTGTGCAAGAGTTAGGCAATACAGGCTGAAAGAACTGATTCATCTTTATTTTCTACTAACATTGTAGAAATGAGATAGGTATAACATAGTTTATTAAATTTGGAAATAATATAGTAGGTAATTAAAATTTATAATCAATAATAAACAAGAAGATAAAGACAACGTATAATGTCTAGCATAAACTAATGTTCTGCGTGTCCCCCATTAACCTCGTCACATTTCTGATAAATTATTTTCTGGTGTTGAAGTGCATTAATAGTTGCTTCCGTCTCATTTTCATTTAAATTTCTTATTTCTTCGACAATTATTATTTTTCTCTGAATTTCTATAATATTGATACTTCTTTCTCTATATACTGTATTTTTCTAATATCCCCGGAGGAGCAAAGGCAACTAAAAACACCAAAACGGGCTAAAACGTATCGAAATAGATTAAAATTGTGGAAGTAAGAATACAAATAAACTGAATTTTGGTGACTAACCAAAAACACCAAAATTGGGTATTCCGTATCGGAACTGGTTCAAATGACAAAAATAAATCTAAACTAACTGAAAATTGACCTTATTTGGTGCTTTTGGTTAGTTTTGGTTAGTCGTTTAACCAACTTTCGAGTAATTTCAGTTAGTGTTATTTTATTTTAGTCATTTGAACCGGCTCCTATACGTTATTACCAATTTTAGTTTTTTGGGTTAGTTTTGGTAAGTCATTCAGTCAACTTTCGGTTACTTTCAGTTAGTTCCAATTTATTTTCGTCGTTTGAACCGGTTGCGATACGTTTTAACCAGTTTAAATGTTTTCTGTCAATTTAAGTTAGTCGCCAGACTTCAGATAAATTCAACTTACTTTAATATTTTTAATCTGTGCCGATACGTTAGCCCTTTTTAGTGTTTTTGGATACTTTTGGTTAGTCGTTCAATCAATTTTCGGCTGATTTCAGTTAGTTTTAAATTATTTTATTCATTTGAACCAGTTCCGATACTTTATAACATAGATGAATATAGCTAGCTATATTCATCTATGATTATAACCAATTTTAATGTTTTTGGTTAGTTTAGGTTAGTCGCCAATATTCGGTTAATTTGGGTTAGTTTTAATTTACTTTAATATTATGAATCTGTTCCGATACATTTTAGCCCGTTTTGTGCTTGTATTTGGTTATGGTTAGTTTTGGTTAGTTATTCAATCAACTTTCGGTTACTTTTAGCTAGTTCCAATTTATATTAGTCGTTTAAATTGATTCCGATATGTTTTAATCAAATTTAACGTGTTTGGTTAGTTTTGTTAGCACTTAAAATCTTGCTCGTTTTGGTTAGTTTTAACTTATTTTAATGTTTGTAACCTGTTCCGATATGTTTTAGCCCGTTTTGGTGCTTTTGTATAGTTTTAGTTAGTCGTCCAATCAACTTTCGGTTAATTTCAGCTAGTTCCAATTTATTTTAGTCATTTGAACCGATTCCGATACCTTATGATCAAATTTAAGTTTAAATAAACAAACTAACACAATCTCTCGAGCGTATGACGTCATGTGGCAAATGTAGCATGTATTTTTTCACTATTTTAGGCTCTATATTAGTATAACAGAAACCTTTTCAATGTTAAAATAACCTCAAATCGGCATACATTAAAGCATATTAAGGGAATTTCTGGAAAAAAAGTCAGAGCAGCTATAATAACACAAGATTTCCATGACCGCCTGTTGCGAAAAAAGAAAGTGAATGGCTATTGCAAATTTTATTTTCCCTGAACCAGTCCACACGTTTTCGTTTAATTGGTGCAGACCAACTATTTTAATTTTGAAGAACAATTCTATAATCATTCCCAGATTATTTGGTGCAGGCTGCGTATAATAATAATAAACGACTTTTATTCAGATTTTAAATACATATTATAATACTTAATATTATTAGATATTCGTATACTCTACAAGGCGAAGTCTAGCTAAATGCTATTCTTACTTAACCGCCACGTCAAGGTTAAGTTGGCTGGCGAGGAATTGGCCGATCTTTTGCATCTGGTGTGGGTTTATCTGGGACAATGTGTTAAACACGTATCTGATATTATCGCTGCGCCAACTATCACGAGCCTGTGAACTATTACAAAAGTGTCACCAGAAATCCAAATTTCTGCAATTGTTAATTGCTCTTCTTCCTTCTAATCCTTAATCCGAAGTGTAGGAGATCTTCGTATGTAATAGAACAGAGACCTCTATTACAGACTGTACTCCATCAAATAATACTATTTGACGCCACACCCACCCAATTTCAAATGGTAGGAAACTATTATTTGAGCACGAAAAATCTTTTTGCAGGGGTAACATGGTTTGAGATTGAATTGCTATTTTATTATTATTTTTATAAAAAAAATTTTGCGATAATTTTTTGCTGTATAATAGTGGAAAAGGAGGACACTTCGGTGACAAGGGAAAAAGGATAACTCAACGTTTTAAAGCAGAACTGTCCCTCCCAAAAGGAGGACATTTGGCAACCCTACTGATCAGTGTACTAATGTAAAATGTGTATTTATTTTCTCATTTTCGCATATTCGGATAGTATTTTCATTAAAAATTTGGCCGCCCTCCATCAGCATGCCGCCCTAGGCAGCTGCCCTTTCTGCCTAATGGACAAGTCGGCGCTGGACTTAAAAATATCATACATAGACCAATCGTTTTATCGTTAGATTATTTCAGATAGTGTTTAGAAATTTAGGGTAAAATGCAATTTTTAGTTCTTCCCTGTTTAACATCTAATTCATTAAAGCTTTTTGCAAAATCAATATTAAATAATAATCATTATTAAACCAGCTACAACTTGACAAAAAAATACCAAAATTGATGCAAAATTTAAAAAATGTATGTTTGGTTTTTATTAGAGTGTATTAGATTCTCTCTTTTTACCTGCCTCCCTTTCAAAATTATAAAATGCCAAAAATTAAGAGAAAATATGCACTTTTAGAAAATTTGTTGGAAGTGTAATTTTTCACAAACTTATTCAAAAATCAGAGATACTGCAATGGAACTAAAAAACACGACCAGCTGACTCGCTAACAAGCTATATAGCAGTTTGTTTTTATTTAAAAAACTAAATAGTGTTACCTACGAGGTAAATTTAAAATGAAAGTCTAGAAATTTGCTACTAAGCCAACAATTGAAAAACTGGACCTCGTAAAGTGAGCGTTAAACTCCAACTGCACATAAAAAGCTGGCATAACAAATGCAATGAAATTTTATGTACTCATTAATAATTATTGTTAATTTAATGTATTAGTGTGTTTAGGTAACTAATTTTGTCAAATATTACTGTACGGACGGTGGTACTGCCATCAACTAATATGGGATTCCAGAAGTGTTTTAGCTATAAGTATCTTACTGTAAAATTACTTCGGTGAAACTGTATTTCTTAATTTTGTGTCAAATTGTTACCTATTACTCCACTTTGATCTTAAATTTACATCAAGTTGAAGTAGAGAACATTGGTTCCAGGGTATAAATTGCTAATTAAATTAACGAAGCTTAAAACCTAAAGGGTCTTAACGTTTCGAGGAACAAATCTGCTCCGGTGTCAAATGCGGGCAATCTAAAAATGAAAACGACTAATAACACAAACAAGGCGTTCAGTATAGCAGTTCCATTAAGAAAACTCGTGCACTTTGTCAAGTTTTCAATTTCACTTTTACAACCTAAAAAGTATAAATGTCATTTTTCCACTACTAATTTTAAGATCAACCATTATTGACCGATTTTTAACTTGAGAAATTGATTTTTTTAACTTCTGTCGAAATATTCAATTATTTACTTTCATTATGACCTAAGTCAATAATAGGGACATCACATGAAAATCTTAATTATTGACAGTTATCAAGCCTACCTGACAAGACAAAAACAAAATATCTTGCAAAATCTTCAAGCGCAGTATATAATTAAAGATTTAATGTTAACAAGAATATTTGGTAAATGTATTATTAGTGGAAAAAATTGTATGTTAACAATCGTTCGTAACTATTATTGCCGCTCCTTGAGGTATAAAATCGGCGCTCAGGAAATAATACTATGTCTAAACTTTGCTTAATTACATACTATTTCCCACTGCTAGCTTTAGTATCAGCCATTATTGACCGATTATTAACCTAAGAAATTGTTTTTTTTGCCTCTAGTCAAAATATTTTATTATATACCTTCCTTATTGACTTAGGTTAATAATGAGCCAATAGACGAAAAAGTCATAACACAAATTGACAGTTACGAAGCCTACCTGACAAGAATAAAACAAAAAATATTGCAAAACCTCCAAGCACAACATGTCATTAATGTTTTAATGACGACAAGAAGAGTTGGTAATTGTAATAATATGAAAAAATTGTATGTTAACAATCGTTAAAAACTATTAATCCCGCGTCCAACCATCCTTGAGATTTAAAACTGGCGTTCAGGAAATAATAACAGTATGTCTAAACATTGGTTAATATACTATTTTCTACTGCTAGCTTTAATGTCAGCCGTTATTTTTAACCTGAGAAATTGTTTTTTAACTCTAAACAAAATATTTCATTATCTACCTTCATTATTGATTTAGGTTAATAATGAGCCTATAAAAATAAAAATCATAACACAGGTTGACAGTTACCAAGCCTAGTTGACAAGCAAAAACAAAACATTTTGCAATTTTACAAAATCTTCAAACACAGCATATCATTAAAATTTTATAATGAAAAGAATATTTGGTAAATGTGTTAGTAATGGAAAAAATAGTATTTTAATGATCGTGAATAACTATTATTGCCTTAGCGTATTAAATCCCGCATCCTACGCTCTTTGAGTTTTAAAATCGGCGCTCAGGAAATAATAGTATGTCTCAACCTTGATTAATAATATACTATGTTCTACTGACAGCTTTAATATCAGCCATTATTAACGGATTTTTAACCTGAGAAATTGTTTTATTACCTCTAGTCAAAATATTTCATTCTAAACCTTCATTATTCACTTAGGTTAATAATGAACCAATAGACGTAAAAGTAACACATTTGACACAACACAAACTGACGGTTGCCAAGCCTTCCTGACAAGGCAAATTATAAATTGTGTTGCAGGACTTCAAAGCAACGGTAACTTGATTGAGATAACTAATAGATAAGCAATCTTATAAAATATAGATAATTATTGCTTTAATAATTACTAAAATATTTTGGAGATGTATTGGCAGTGGAAAATATTGTATATTATCCACCGTTTAGACACTTGTTATTTTGCCTTCGACGCTCAGACGATAATGTCTGTCTTTCTAAACCTTAGTAATATAGGTACAAGGTTTTGCCTTATATATTGCCACACCTTTAGAAACTGTATTTAAAGAGACACAAAAAAAGGTTCAAATACAAGTTTCAGGATTTTTCCTGAAAATTTTTAGCAAACTAAGCAAAAAGACAAATGACTATCGAGAATATCTGATTTTTTTTATTATTTGAAGTGGAATGCCCTATACAGGGTGTCTTAAATTGCGTGTGCCACTATTGCTATCTCTTAAACGGTAAGACGTACGAGGTCGATTAAATCAGAGAAAAGTTACCCTTTTTAATGTGCAATCAGGATCCATTTACAGTGTTGTCTAATTCCTATTAGTTTCTAAGATACGAAAAATGCCTAAAAATGTTTCGTCAATTATTACAAAAACTGTTCATTTTCAAGATACAGTTTAAATTCATAAGTTTTATATTTTTTCCGCTTTACAACATGGTGCCCTCAAATTTCACCTCCGACGTTCCGTGTTCGGGCCACCACCATCAACTTACTTTTCTTAAATACGGACCTGTATTTTTTATTTCAGATTTTAAGAGCTTGTGATGTCCCAAAACCAATGACGTATCTCACTTATTCGAAAAATTCACATTATTGGCACTTTCCACAAGAACATAATGTGTTAGAGAGAGATAAAAAAGAGAATTTTGGTAGGAATTAAATAAAAAGTGAAAAAAGCAATTTTTCGAATAAGTGCGATACGTCATAGGTTTTGGGACTTCAGACTTAAAATCTGAAATAAAAAAACAGGTCCGTATTTAAGAAAAGTAAGTTGATGGTGGTGGCCCGAACACGAAACGTCGGAGGTGACATTTGAGGGCACCATGTTATAGAGCGGAAAAAAATATGAAACTTTTGAATTTAAACTCGAAAATGAACAGTTTTTGTAATAATTGACGAAATATATTTAGTCATTTTTCATAAATCACTCTGTATCTTAGAAACTAACAGTAATTTGACAACACTATAAACGGATCCTGATTGCGCATCAAAAAATACAACTTTTCTCTAATTTAATCGACCTCGTAGGCCTTACCGTTTCGGAGATAGCAATAGTAGCACACGCAATTTAAGACACCCTGTATATTATTACAGTTTTAAGATCTTCATAGCTTCCGCTTTTCGAAAATATATAGTTTGCTTATGTTTGGACTAGCCGTTTTTCAGTTATTTTACTTTAAATAACTTAGTCTAGTTAACCGCGCCTCTAGCAAAGCGTACAAGTTATATCATATTTTATCGCAACAGCCATGGATCACCAAGGAAAACAAAAGCAAAGTTTACAGAATAAATATAAATTGCCTCACTCACTCTGCAAACTTTGATGCGTTGAGATCTCAAGCTTGCCGCTGACACCTGCATTTTCTGTAAACTTTGTACTTTGTACCGTCAAATACCGTGAACAACTGTGTATGTGTATGCATCGGCGGTGGCTGGCTCCCTGAGCGGGATGAGGGGGAGGGGTCTATCCGGTTTTGCGTGTTTCGATAGTGCGGGAACTTATATTTTATTTAGTACACTTTGACATAGCTTGACAGCAAATATTTTATTATTTTCACGCATTGCAAGAGGCGCGGCTAACTAGACTAAGTTATTTAAAGTGAAATAACTGAAAAACGGCTAGTCCAAACATAGGCAAACTACATGTTTTGAAAATCGGATGCTAAACTGTAATAATATATAGGGCATTCCCTTAAAAAAAATCTAGAATTTCTTGTTTCCGGGACTCATTTGTTTTTTGCTAAGTTTGTATAAAATTTTCCGGCAAAGTCCTGAAACTTATATTTGAACATTTTTTCTGTATCTTTTTAAATTACGTTTCTAAAAGGGTGGAAAATTATAAGGAAAATCCCTGTACGTACTGCTTCTGTTATGTTTCGATACATTAGCATTTTGAGATGTTTGTTTATTGAATTGAACATAAAGAACTTATTGCTGTGAATGAATTATAACAATCTTTTAATAACCCCCGTAGTATACATAGCATTGTTCCCCAGAGGCTTTTATTACCGGCTCAAGAATCCCGTATTATTAGGTTATATTATAAATATATTATATCACAATACTTTCGGATCAGTAATTGTTACTAAAATATTAATAGTTCATTCCTAATCAGCTCATGACGCACGACTAATCAAATATATCTCCCATGAAGTTAAGACTTGTTAATTATAAAAATTATACTTTTAAATAAATAATTCGTAAGAAAGACATAATATGTGAATGTGGTTCCCCAGTAGTTTAGGCAATAATAAATTCTAATGGCATTTAAGGTGAGTTTCATTTTCTGTGTAAATAAAGTATATGGATATTATCATAATATGTATATTGTTTGTTTGAAATAAATTTTACCTTTTATGGTAGTCATTTCATTTCGAATATACAGGCAATTTGACTTCGGTCTTCGGTGCCATCACTACGAAGAAATACAGAATATTTGATACTAGTAGTTAACCATTGCGTAAAAACCACGCAAGGGCGGGTAGATGATCACTAAGTGTTAAGACAATCAAAAAATCTGAATCTGTAATATCTATTTATATACCAAGGGCGTTACTAATATGATTACGCCCGGAGAGCGACAATCCGGCCTATGGCCCGAGGGATAAAGTACGGGACAGAAATGAAGACCATGCAGTCCTTAGAAACCGGATCACTATGATTATTATGCGGAAACTAAACGTAATAATATGCAAAATCAAATCTATACCCTATAATAATATGTGCTCATCATCGCAAACCGTGTATAATGTGCGCCAGTTAAATTCAACGAAACCTCGTGATGACTTAAATAAACTTCGCACTAATCCACTGTGATTGGGCGTGCTTACCTACTCCATAAGCGTGCATCATATTCGAGATATTCTTTCGATTTATATATAGATAAACGGCTGCCTGGGCTGCGTTATTATTTCTAAGTGACGATGGCAAACAAATAGAGGAAAACAGTAAGAAGCGCCGCCGCACGTAAGATAATTGCTCACGTTATTGATGTAGGTGATAGAAAAGCAGAAAATAAATATTTAGGTATTCTCAGTGAGCATCGACTGGAACTGGCTGGATTTTATACCGGTGTTTCTGAAAGGTATAATTTTTTTAAAATCGAAAAGAATATGGTGACCGCTCAAATCCTTCCACGCTTTCAAAATCTCCTGGTAAGCACAGCCCGCTATTATCATATAAATGTTGATTTTCAAGTCATTTGACGAGTAATAGAAGAGTTTGACTTAATATTAATAAAGTTTATACCTACTACTTGCCGCTATAAAAGACAAAATAAATTTTAAATCGGCTTTCACGATCAATAGGATTTCTTTGGCGTAACCGGATCGGACAGACTATAATCGTCCCGATCATGATCGAGCCGATTGGGGTCAGTCAGACTGAAATCGAGAGATCATGCCCATTGGTACAATTTATTATGGTCGTGTGGTACATTAGCGGAGACAACACCTGTCTCCTTCAAGATGTCGTCAAGGGAGGACGAAGTTGTAGTACTCGCGTATTATAGAAGACGTAGACGCCATCACCGGTTTTGGTTGCATCGGTACATAGTGGAAAATCAAAACAAATGTACTTTTATTTGCGCGCGTGAACTGGCATACCATGAAGACAAGTCCAAATCTATGTACCGCATGTCGAAAGGCAGCTTTAGCCTTCTATCTAACATGGTGCGTCCATATATTCACGACTAGCACAGTTTATAGCGTCACCACATCAGTTATACAACTCTGAGCCGGCACGTTTGATCCTAGTGAAGCCAAATTCTATTTTTTCATGGATTCTGATATTTCGAGCATGCGCATTATTAGTTGGAAACGTCAGAATTATACGGCCAGTTGGGCCGTGGACAGAGTCGAACTAGGATCTAAAGGTGCGTACAGACCTGACGCGACGCGCGCGCGACACGCACGCGACAGTCCAAAATTCCTAGGTGAGGACGGGGCGCGTGCGCGGCGCTAGCGCCGCCTGTCCGAGGCGCGTCACTACCCATCTGCTGTCGGTTTTTCGACGGCAGATCAAAGAAAGAGCGAGGCACAGTGTGGACGAGTACTAGTAGGCACGTGGCAATCGCGCGAGAAATCAGTGAAGGTCTGTACGCACCTTTATATACAAAATTCGCGAAAGCAGTACACAAAAAGGATTACAAACAATGCCGACTCTCAAACAAACAAGATGGTAGTTTTCGCTTTTCGGTTCCATTTCAATCAACATACTTTTGCTGTCGCCGCGCAGAAAATCAATAATCGAGATCTTGAATACAAGCACAATAGAAGCCTGTTGTGTGCCTGGTTTTACGGTTAATTCTCGCCAACACTATCTCTATTTCTTTCTCATTACAGGCGGTATCTTATTGAAACGAGATATACATATACGCCGAACTGATGTTTTATTTATAAAGGCAGCGTTCACTCATTGAGCGCAGGCGCAAGATGAGAACTCCCAGCTCTCCTATTGGTTGAAGCGCGTGGCTTCAAAACACGTGGAGAATTGTTTAACTGATTCGGGTACGGTATAAAATGTGCGAATAGTACACCAAAACACCAACGGCTATAAGCCGACTGCCGACAAAGACGTTGCAAACTGCGTGTTGCACGACCAATATCGCCTGACTGAAATCGGTCACGACCAAATTCGGGTCAGTGAGCACCCACCCGTTTGCGATTATGCGCACAATCTTCGTTGAGCGATCGAAATCTGGACGATTGTGATCGGTACAGTGGATGTAGCCTTAGTGTCAAAATAAATAATAATTGATCATTCAGAGACCAAGTATTTTTCACTGGCGCATAAAGTATCTTTTAACTATAGTCGGTAATACAGGCAAGGACGCAATATTGTGTATCTAGACGAGCAACTTCAACTTAGTATCTAGACGAGATCTGGGTAGATAAATATATGACAGTTAGTAAATGTTGGCAAAACCAAATTATTACTGCTGTTATTCACGAAATCCGTTCTAGTAGCTGGCTAATTATGGTGCATACTACTTCAGAAGCTGGCTTTATTCTAGGTGCCGCGCCGCTTTAGTTTTTCGGTATAGGATTAACAACTAGTGAGTATCATGGACAGATGAATAATTAAATAATAAATATTTTCGTAGACATTACCGTACAAAGGACAATTAATTAGATCCCAATTTAAGTTATGAGAGATTCTCTAAAATAATTATCGTCCGAATTATCAAATTATTAAGTCTTCGTCCTATAATATTCAATTCCTATTATTGAAATAATTCTAACTAAATTCTGAATCCTTAAAGTTCTAACTACACAGTGAATCACAAAACACCGTATAAATAAGAATTACTTTACTAAACAAAATCTATTTTAAATTAATCCCATGGCCACCATAACATCATTGGACAAATAAACAGTTAATAAAAACATATTAAATCCATGACTTAACCTGTAAAGAAAATATATAGACGGTGAATATCTACAGGAGAAATCGAAGTGAGCTCAGTTCGGTGACCTGCATTAAGGCGAAAATCTAAAGTTGCAGTTAACTAAGGCGATTTACTGCCATGAGGCTTGGCGCAAATTACAGTAAGAGTGTAGCATTTGAGTAGGTAGACACAATCCAAGAATAAATCAGATAATTACTATAACATTAGCAAGAAATTCACTAGCTAATATCCAATATGATAATGAAGAAAATAAGTATTTCTAAAACAAGATACCGTAAAAGACAGTAATAGGTACTGAGATGACCCACCTCTTTAAAATACTATTTCATTAGACCTAATATATTCATTTTTGAGATACCCTATATATGTGTATATTTTGAGACACCCCTTATACATGTAAAGGGTAAATCAAGTCATAAATTGAAGTCGAGTTTTTGCGAGGTTTTTTGGAGGATATCCGAAAGGTATTGCTCGAGAACGGAAAAATAGAGAGTCAGAAGTTAGCCGAGGGTACGGTTTATTTTGGTGAATTGTTTTGCTTCTGTGTTGCAATATTATGTCGATCCAGGTCGGTAAAATAAAACTTATAATATTGTTATTAACATAATTTGTACCATTATATATTTTATACTCATTGATAATTCATATTTGATGGTGTAGCGTGTGTATATATTTTGATATTGTTATTAACATAATTTGCATAAATATTTCTCCTATTTTCATTGACAATTCATATTTGATGGCATAACATATGTATATATTTTGATATCGCTATTAACATAATTTGCACAAGTATATTTATTTTATTCTCATTGATAATGATTCATGTTTGATGTCATAACATGTGTATATATTTTGATATTGTTATAAACCTAATTTGCACAAATATTTCATTTATTCTCATTGATAGTTTATATTTGATGGCCTAACATGTGTATATATTTTGATATTGTTATTAAGATAATTTGCATAAATATTTCTCCTATTTTCATTGATAATTCATATTTGATGGCATAACATATGTATATATTTTGATATCGCTATTAACATAATTTGCACAAGTATATTTATTTTATTCTCATTGATAATAATTCATATTTGATGGCACAACATGTGTATATATTTTGATATTGTTATAAACATAATTTGCACAAATCTTTCATTTGTTCTCATGGATAATTTATATTTGATGGTATAACAAGTATATATATTTAATGAAATCGTTTTATGCTGTGAATAACACTGTGTATTGTTTCCTGTCTCTTCGTGCTGGAATTTTGGTTTTCGTATGACTGTGATTGTAATGTAAGCAAGGGACTTGATGAATCCACTAACATTTTCCTCCCCTGACTGAACGAATATCCTAGCTATAAATCGTGAGCTTGCGATCAAGGCACCCTGAGTCGTTCTTTTAACAAATATTATATTTTTAATGATTTGCTTTTGTATGAAACCTGTGAAATTTAAATTAACATTATTTTGTAACCTTGATTTTTGCCTTGATGCCAATTGCTTATAAGCACCCGAAATGATAAAGGATCTGTAGCCTGTGCGCAATTACACATAATGAAACCATATATCGTAATTGAAATGTATTATATCGAAATGACTATAACTAATAAGCAACAGTAAAGGAATACTATTCAATCACAAATAATGTAATCAATCGCTAAGCGATGACGAAGGAAATATATATTAATCGGCCTGCAGGTCTTACTAGAGATATTAGCTCAATTTGCAACTATAGCTGAGTAGCCTCCCGTATGGGACCTCAGTACCTGCTGGCGACGTCTGGCTAACTAATACTAAACTCTTCAGTTTTGAATGTATTGTAGTATTGTCACAAGTGTGGAACGACAAATTGCGGTGCGTGAGACAGTAATTTAATTGATTGTTATACTAATAAAGGTTGTACAGCATAACTCGGTTTAGGAATTGAGATCGAGGTTTTCTCTGCCATGCTCTTTTCCCTCGTGAATTCCAGGCGGAGTATGGCACGCTTTTCTTTAATAAATTAGGCGTATTAGGAATCTGTGGTTTAATTTACATGACGCACCTTTCCCTCAAATTTCCCTAATTGTGTTTGATCGAAGCGCAATCCGAATAACTAAAATTGTGTAAGATATAATAATAACACAACGTAGGGCTTGGTTTTCTTTTTAATCTAATTTGACGATCATTGGCAAAATAAAGACAAAGCACAATTTTACTTATCTGATTCAACTATGTTGAATCGACCCGGGTACGTTATACTACAGTACGATGTAAGATAATAGAAGATCTACTACAGTCATATAATGGTGTTGGGAACATATCCCATCATGTGTATTAACTTAACGTTTTTCACCGTCTAGTTTGGTGACAACACCCTGTATGTCCGTAGTATGATTGAGTCATAAGTAAAACTCAAATATATTTATTTCACCCCAGGTAAACAAAAATGTGTTCATTAAAAACACTGTAGTTCAGTTACTCCTTAGTCAGAACCTAGATTGCCGGTAGAAGATTTTCCATTATATGCAACAATCGCCTGAAAGCTGTCACTCCGTCAAGGAAATCGTTATTAATCGTTTTCAATTTAATATATCTTTGTCTCCGTCAATGTTGTTTAAACAACAATATGTCAAATAAAGAAAGAACATGTTCCCACCCTCTCAAATGTATCCACGCCGCGCATTTCCCGCTTTAGTCTCCATGCAGTGCTGTTAAGAAAGATTTATTTTAGTGCCTTACAAACCCTCACCCGCGATTTATCGATCCAGTCATCGCTCTGCTTGCAATTGACGCCAAAATATTTCGTAGTTTTCTGCTTTGTTTGTAGGGATATTTAGAAAATATCTCCTGTACTCTGTGTTTACTTTTTTCAATGCTGAATTAAGGACTCTTTGGGCGTTTTAACGCATTTTCTCGAGACAATACAGCTCGTAGCGTCCCTCCTGTTGAAGATAGAAGAACGTAAATTGGCGATTGGAAATTTGTAGTAGATATATCTATTCCTGTCCTCTAGATTCGAATCAACTGTTCGAAGTCTTATGACCCTGGTGAAGTAAAATTGAGAGAATCGAAGAAGACGTAAAGTACAACGTATTTTGTGTGATCCAAAAGCAGTTGGTTGAAACAAATTTGATCAAAGTTTGATTAAGTTCAGTAAAGAAAGAAGTTGACATTTGATTTAAATAATCAAGAAGTTTTGTTAGACATTTAATAATAATTTTAATTGTAAAAGGATGAATGCATGGAAGTAGTTAGAAATCATTGAATATATTAATCTTATATAATGCAAATTAACTCTTACATTATTAAAGTACGTAATACCTAAAATACATGTTTCAATTCACACCCTATGAATAAAACCCCCACCATCATATTTTAATACAGTCCACTAATTAAAGTGGTTAATTATAAAGTTAGTTACCACCCCCTCCTTTGTGGTCATAAATGATTTAAGAATTAATCGTTTATACCGACCAAACGCTAAGTTCAATGAAACAAATACGGAAAGTAATTATGTAATTATGTGAGTTCAAATAATTACGGTCATATTAGCAAGGCATTCGACAACTGAGATCATATGAGACACGATAGTGAAGGAAGTCTGTAACAATAATTATTTAAATAACGATAATAATCGGTAATAGAGACGCACTAGAGCGAAAAGTTAAATTTGCAGTTAAGTATGACGGTTTACTGCCATAAGGCTTAGTGCAAATTAGAGTTAGAGTGTAGCATTTAAGTAGGTAGACACAATACAAGAATAAATCAGAAAACTACTATAATACTAGTAAGAAATTCGCTGACCGAGATAATATCCAATATGATAGTGAAGAAAATAAGTATTTCTAAACCAAGTTACCGCAAAAGACAGTAATAGGTACGATATAAGATAATAGAAGACCTACAGTCATATAACGGTGTTGGGGAAATACCCCAACACGTGTATTAACTTATAGTTTTTCACCGTATAGTTTGGTGATAACACCCTGTATGTCCGTAGTATGATTGAGTCATAGTTAAAACAAATATATTTATTTTAACCCAGGTAAACAGAAATTTGTGCATTTAAAACATCGTAGTTGAGTTACTCTTTAGTCCGAACCTGGATTGCCGGTAGAATAGTTTTTATTATATGCAACAATCGCTGGAAAGCAAGCTGTCAATCCGTCATGGAACTCGTTATTAATCGTTTTCAATTTAAAATATCTTTGTCTCCGTCAATGTCGTGTTAACAACAATATGTCAGATAAAGAAAAAAACATGTTTTCACCCTCTCAAATGCATCCGCGTCCGCGCATTTCCCATTCTAGTCTCCCTGCTACGCAGTAGAAATAAATCATTTTAGTGCCTTACAAACACTCACCCGTGATGCATCGATCCAGTCATCGCTCTGCTCGAATTTGGCGCCAAGTTCATCTACCCAGTAGTAGCCCTGTCTGACGCCAAGATATTTAGTAGTTTTCCCCTTTGTTTGCACAGATATTTAGAAAATATCTGCTGTACTCTGTGTTTCCTTTTTTCAACACTGAATTAAGGACTCTTTGGGCGTTTTAACGCATTTTCTCAAGACAATACAGCTCGTAGCGTCTCTCCTGTTTAATATAGATGAAGGTGAAATGGCGGTTGGAAATTTGTAGTAGATAAATCTATTCCTGTCCTCTAGATTCGAATCCACTGTTCGAAGTCTTATGTCCATGAACTAAAGTTGAGAGAATAGAAGAAGACGCCGGCGTATACTTTAGGACGGAAGAAGGAATTTTATATGACCGAATTCGAAATTCGAAAAATAATTTGTTTTCCAATGCATGCATTGTTAAAAAATGCTCTTCTGGCAATAACTCCTGAACGCGTGAAGTTATCGATATGCCGTTCAGAGGTCTTTTCCTGCAAATTTGATCTACTGTCTCTTTCTGTTAAAATAATGGTATCATTATATTTGAAATTTCGGAGAAAAATGGAAAAAAAAACATGAACTTCTGAATTTTCATGGGCTTATTTTGTTTTTAATAAGCAAGGTTTTCTCTCTCAAACGAGACCTAGTTTGCTCAAATATGTTGAGTCAAACTAAAGTTATAGGCATTTCTATCAGTCAGAATTTGCCGACCCTGTACAGGTGGCTTGAAATCGAGTCTATGTATGGAGAACTCGAGAACTGTAAGACATACAGTGTCGGTCAAATTAGGGCAAAATTGCGCATTTAGGTGCCTAACAATATGCCGTTTAGAAACTTTTAAAATTCCGAATATTTCCGGAGATATCCGGATAAAAACCGAAATATTGAAAAAGCGTTTTATTTTTTTCCTGAGCTTTTTTCAATTTCAAATTGAATTGCACTTTTGCATTGCCACTTTTTCCCCTCTATCCAATGGTGGTATCCAGTTTGGAATCCGTCTTTTCATCTTCAAGGGATCATCACTAGCTATATTTTATTTAAATACGAACTTATTTTTATGGTTTTCGGATGATATTCGAGTTATAAATATGAATCTGTTTTTATGTTTTTTAATGTTTTTTTTTTAATTTTATCTTTATTTTTTTTAGTTATTTATTTTACTTTGGTGCAACAAATAAATGAACCTGTTTATTTAATTTTACCATATTTTATTTTTATTAAAGGTAAAGGTTTTCATTTTCCACCTAACACAAAAAACAAAATAAAATATTTGTATAGAATGTAAAAATTTCAAAAGTAACGTAAGTTCTTTAAAATTAGGCCAAAGCAAGATAAGTAATTTCAAAAAAAATTAAATTAAAATTTAAAAAAAAATAAATAAAAACGCATATTCATCTTAATAACGCCAATATCTGAAAAATTGCGATCCAATTTGAAATCTGTTTTTAAATAAGCTCGGGAAAAAAATAAAACGATTTTTCAATATTTCGGTTTTTCCGGATATCTCCGGGAATACTCGGAATTCTAAAACTTTTTTAACGGCATATTGTTAGGCACCTAAATGCGTAATTTTGCCTTAATTTGACTGTATCTCTTACGGTTTTCGAGTTCCCCATACATACATAGACTCGAATTCGAGCCACCCTGTACAGTATTTAGTTTTATGTGTAAAGGGATGAATGAATGTAGTTAGAAATCATTGTAAATATTAACCATATTTAATGCAAATTAATTCTTGCATTATTAAAGTATACGTGATACCTAAAATAATTAAAGAGGTTATTTATAAAGTTAATTAACATCCCCTCCTTTGTGGTCATAAAGTGTGGCAAGTATAACGCCAAGTCCTAGGTGAGCGATTTACAGTCGACGCGAACGCGAAGCGATGGCGATGCCGTACGAAAAGTTAATATAGTCGCACGGCATCGCCACAGATTCGCGTTCGCGTTCGCTGCAAATCGCTCACGTAGGACCGGGCGTTACTGGAACAGCGGAAAGAATGCGGGCAAAAAATTGGCGATGTTGTCGAGTAGTTTTTTGAGAACTAATATTTATACTTATTATTTAGATAAACACATAACTTAATATACTCATTAACTCATTGAAAATAAAAAGTAATATACAAACTGGAACTTTACTATTACTTCAACTTTAATTCATAATCTATTTTACACAGTATCAATTTAAATAAATTTGCGACATTTGCCCGATACAGCCGGCAACAAGTGCGTCAAGTTCCCCTCGTCCTCGTGACAAAGTGCATCAAGGCGATTGGCTGCAAGTCATTTTTCCTCTCTTTGCTTCTCAGACGTCGCTGTTCCAAATAAGTTTGCCACACTTTTTTAAATGATTTAAGAAATAATTGTTTATACCGACCAAACTGTAAGTTCAATAAAACAAATACGGAAAGTAATTATGTGAATTACATTAATGGCGTAGCATTTATAGTGCAAGATCCGGTATAATAATCATCTGTTATTTGACGGGTGACGATGACAAAGATTATATGTTGGATAATATATAAATTGGATAAATCGCAAATGGGTTGCCTAGCTAAATCGCGTGCATATGCCGTTATACATATAATATAAATTGTAATTAACTTTTTTGGAACAACTTCCCCGATTTGTTATTCAAAAAACCTAGCATTAGCTGAGAGAATGCCACTCAAGGAATTGAAGAAATACTTTCAGCACAACTATGAAGTTGCCAGGTATAAACAGGTGAGCACGAGTTAGTAATATACCCTCATCAGCTGTTTAATCGAATTTTCACGGCCTATTTTGCAAGGAGTTGGGCCCTAGGCCCTAGCAAATGTTCAGGCCCCAATATGACTTCGGCTCCCACTTGATTTTTTTTTTCGATTTCGAACTGAAAATATTAATTATAATGTAGTTTTTTATTCAGATTTAAATTCGGTATAAATTTGCATTAAGTTTAATAAAAAATAACAGATTTTAGAAAAACTAGAAAGGAAACACGAAATAAGATTTTAAAAAAATTATTGAACCAAAGCATAAATTAGTAAAAATAAAATAATATTTAAAATAACAGAAATACACTGAGGTTAACGTTAACACTTTTCTTCGAAAAAAGTTTGGATACATAAGAGTAAACACAGCCAGATTTGGGACTATACACTAACTACTCATATTTTCGCCACTTGTCATTGGGCCCCAGGCCCGGGCCTATTGGGCCTAATGGTAAAACAGGCCCTGCGAATTTTTCATGAAATGAAAACTTATTTTGTTCCCCGCCCAACAGTATTAGGTTGCCTTGGCAAAAGTTTGTCACATCCATGGTTGCCTAGATTTTAGATGTTAGGTTTTGACTGCGAGCTTGGAGAGTGACGGGGATCCAGAGAGGCAGGTGTGCACCAGGCAGCTGCTGAGTGAAAGAAATAAGGACATGCTCCTTACTCCGTGTGATATTCATACGTACACCATTCGTGAAACTAATATCGATTTTGACGAAAAATTACATAGTTAATATAATATATTAAATTTAGATTCTAAATTTTGTATTACGATTAGTTGTATCAAGTATCCTTTCATATTGTATCCTTTGACATCTGAAATTAAAAAAAAATCTTCGGTAATTCTGTCAGTAACGCCTACAATTTAAAAATATCTGGTGATGGATTTTACCAAATTACCCTTAAATATGCAAAAGAATCATAAAAACTACAGGTCCGTATCTAAAAATTGGCTTGATGAGAAAACTGACAACATCTTAGAGTAGATCGTTAAAAAGTGCCTCTAGAAAGTGTTAATATTTTTTTTATATTTCCAAAAATAACACCAGAAAAAATTAAAACTTCGGTTTTCGCGGATTTCTCCGGAAGTACTTGAGATATCTCAAACTTCAAAATGTCCAAATACTGGGCACTAAATTGCCCCAATTTAAACTTTGCTGTATCTTTTACCGTTTACGAGATCCCAATAGTGAGAAGCAAATTTGTTTCACCCTGTATAACGGCATAGGCGCGCGATTTAACTAGACAACCCATGTGCGATTTATCAATCTATATATTATCTAACATATAATCTCTGTCATCGTCAAATAACAGATGAGGGTATATATTTCTAATACCGGATCTTAGACTATAAGGGATACCCATGTTTTAAGATTTTGTCTCGTTCTAGTTCATGAAGGTTTTTGACCATTGAAATCGAAGCACATTTTTTTGGCCTGTATCATAATCGGGATAGAAAAATTCTTTCTCAGGTTTAGTTAGCCAATTGTTGGTAGGGTAAGGTAAAATATTGGTCTGTCTTGAGCAATAGGATGTGGGACAAATATACTGAGTTCATTCAGTATTACTCATTGCCTTGCTGTTTACTGCATTATTGTCGCTAACTGTACCAAATACTATGTAGCCAATTTCTTCCAAATTGTCTATTATTGTCTTGATAAGAGTATATAAGATTTGTTAATCAAGTTTAGCTACACGAGATATATGAATTACATCTTTAAGGTTTGAGCAAGGATTTGTGATCATAAATGCAATCACAGATGCTGCATTATTCTAATTTATCATCTGCTAAATTATTTCTATTATTTACTGTTTACTGATGTTTCTACAGTGTTCCCTGCCATATAATCCAAATAGGGGTCAATATAAATTTTATCAAAAAGTAATATATAATTTTTCCTTTATCAGTTAAATATTGAAAAATGTTACGAGCATAGACCAAAAAAATGCATTTTATCAATATAAGGATCTGCTAAGGATCTCTTGCAAATATATATTTTACTGTGTTAG
Organism: Pissodes strobi; assembly: GCA_016904865.1. Classification (NCBI taxonomy): domain Eukaryota; kingdom Metazoa; phylum Arthropoda; class Insecta; order Coleoptera; family Curculionidae; genus Pissodes; species Pissodes strobi. The sequence goes on from JAEQML010056486.1 coordinate 30,511, forward strand.
GATGAGGTAAAATCATAGGAGCATGATTGCGCAAATATTTATAGGAATGAGGGCTTATAGTAAGCATTCAATTACAATCTTTTTGAGACATAATTACACTAAATACCACTTACCTCAAAACCAGCCGAAACCGGCAGAAAAACATACAATTAATCACGAACCAAAACTTATGAAATTATGCCATAACAAGTGGGTATTGGCTGTAAACAAGCTGGCTGAGCGACGCAGATTAAGGTATTGCACCAAAGCAACAGGTCAAAATATATGGTTTGGGTATTTAAAAATGCACCTACCAATATAAATTGTATATCTAAATATACAACGCAATATTAGATACAAGTTCCACGCACTTAAAAGCACATAAATAGTTTTTATTTCAGAAAAATGGAAGAAAATAACACTAATGACGGCAGGTATTATCATCAAATTCTGAAGTTACTCGTTTGCAGTGTTGCCTAATTTTTAAAAATCGTATCTCCACCCTTGTTGCTTATTTGTGGCTCAAAATCGCATTTGTCGCAAAAGTAGAAATTGGAAAATGCTCTTTATGTTTTTAAATTTTTCGTAAGTTTTGTTTGTATATCATTTTTCTACAGGTTTTATAGCCCAGAGTCAGTCAACCATATCAAATATATTTTTATACATACTTGCCATATCTTTTACCTCAACTATAAAAATATATTTATACCAAAATAACAATAAATTTTTTAAATTTATATGTTTAAGAACTTATATTGTTACGAATTTTCAGGATTAGCCTAAGCTAGGTCGGTATGGTTAGTTTCATACATTACTTGGGATTTAAACTTATTTAACGCATATTTAGATGGACTTAAATGTTTACAGCATTTGATGAATGACATTTGATCAATGTAATTGCCTTTAAAGGATTAAGAAGTAGTAAGAAGATGAGGTAGGAACCCTAACTCCAGTCTCGAAGAAGAAAATGTTGTCCTTCAGTGGTGGAAAAATAAGGAATTACCTAATTGCTAATTTATCCAAAACTAGCTCGCCTTGCAAAAAGTACTGCTCTGTTGTAGCAACATCCGCACCTGATGAGTCTTAGACAGAAGATCTCGCTTAAAGCTAAATTCAAAAAATTATGTTTTTAAATGGAACTAAATATTTATAGAAAACGTGCTAATAATATAATTGATATTTTTCCATATTTTTCAAATATTTCATGTGACAATATTAGTGTTTTATTATAATTCAATATTCAAAAAAATAAATAAATAAATAAGCGTATCCAAGTCAATATCCACATATAAAGTATTAGATATATGTTGTTAAAAGTATCCAAGTTGCACATCACTAAATAAACACAAAATATGCAAAATTGACAATTGCTTGTTATCTGTCACGCGCATTTTTGGACCCTATACTACTGTCTTTATCGGATAACCGGTTTGAAAGAGTAAACCAGCAATCCAAGTATTTTGCGGATTGAAGCATTATTTCTTTTTAAATTATAATCATTTTCTTTATAATTCTGTCGCAAACTACAGTGATAAGTACCTCAAATAGCGATAAATCGCCCAAACTGGCAACAATGGACACACAATACATCGAGCAGTGCGAGTTGGGAGTCGGAATTCCAGTCGTCCAGCGTGACAATCAACGTTAAATACGGAACTACGCGCTGAGAATACATTTACTGTGCCCAATTCCATGGTATGCGTATGGCAAAAGCATTTGACTAGATGTGATGACGTCACTGCAATTTTAATATTGGTCAGTAGTCCTACTTGTAGGAGGTATTGGTACAAGTCCGGGACATTTAAAAATAAACGATAACTTATTTCGGCAACAACATCATACAGAGTAAAGGAATACATGTGCTGCTTTAGCACCAAATAGGTGTTAGTTTAAAGTAATAACTGTATGTAATTTTAGCCAAAATATGGGCATGGCCCCCCTTAATAATAAACAATTCAATTAAAAAAAAAAACACCATTCAGCCATTTATATGCATATTGATCATTGGATGAAGGATCGTCCATAATAAAGAAATAAAATATCCTTGGCAGAAAAATCATTACAATCCATTAGGTACCAGATCATTGCGACATTACTAATTATTCAATTCCACTATTGTCAAACCGTGTATAAGTAAAAAGAATAGCAGACTTGAAAATCTTTATTTCGTAATACATCTAATTTGTTACATGACGCCTATCCTTTGTTACGGTTGAAAAAACTTATTTTATTTACCGAAAGAACCAAGAACAAACAGTGCAATTTTCAGTACCGGTCAAACAATTTATCATCTCATACACAAATTATACATTATACGGTCACGGTCTTTATTTCTACAAGGTGTATCTCAAATCATCATCAAATATTAGTTTCCTCAGGATATGAATCTTCGCCAAACCTTTGTTTTCTTATTCACATTATGCATTTGGCAATGAGTATATGAAAATCCCACAAAAACTTTTAGTGTTTATAATTGGTTTGCTGCGATAAGTCCGTCAGATACTTAGATGATGAAGTTATCCGTGGTAGTTATAATTATATTTCTGACTATTTCGCGAGTGCATAGAGGCGAAACATTATTGGAAGAATCAGGAAACACCCACTGTGGGAACATATTTGTTGACAAACAATTTGTCTTAACCAGCGAAAACTACCCACTGCCGTATCCGCCAAACAAAGAATGTTTTTATCTGCTCAAGGGAGGAAGCTGTACAACCCACTTTAATATTGAGTTCCTGGATTTTAATCTAATAAGTTCGATAGGCTGTATACAAGATAGATTGGAGATTGGAAGCCAGGATGCATTGTGTGGCATGAGAAACGGGTCGAGAGTGTATATTAGTGAAAAAGGGTCTTTGAAACTCAAGTTCGTATCCGACAATGACCCTAATAATAATAGAGGATTTAGATTATTGGTGACACGATTCGATAGCTGTGAGGCAGATAATTCGACTATCGAAGATGTTTTCACAGGTAGATAAAGTATATTATTAGCTTTATTATGATGGCCAAAGAAAGTCAGATTTCCCTTACAAAATAAAATAATTTTTTTGGGATTTTTTTTAAAATAACCAAAAAATAAAGAAGCATTCTTAATACAAAACTTAATTATTTCTTATATTTATGAGTATCTGTGCAAGTGTGTATTGTGCTTATGTGTGTATGTCTATCGGGTCTGGGTCTTATATATTCAAGATCTGAACGGTTTGAGCTATTGATTCAAAATGTGTTATATTATAGTACATATATTGTTTTTAAGTCGAAAATGAGTTTTATTGCTTTAAAGCAATAACCTTCTCGAGAAAATGGAAAGAGGTTGTATTGAATTATTGAAATAAAAAAATATCAGAATAGAAACAAAACTATGTTTGTTAAAAAATAAGTTAAACATAACAATGTTTTAGAGGAAAACA
>MU191705.1:0-28901 GCA_016904865.1 Pissodes strobi
ACATTGGCCGTATGGTTTACCACAGTTCTTTTCTAGCTCTATTGAAATATGGTATAATATTTTGGGGCCAAGCTTCAAATATGTCTAGAGTATTTTTATATCAAAAAAAAGCTTTAAGAATTTTATTAAATATGGATACACTCAATCATGTCGTGGTGTATTTAGAACACAAAAACTTTTAACGGCATCCGGAATTTATATTTATGAGTGCATTGTGTTTTTCAAAAAACATCCCGAAAATGTCCATCATTTAAAGAGAGACCATGCTTACTGTACAAGAGGTAAATTGTTAGATTATAACTATCCAAAGCATTCATTAACCTTGACAGAAAAGAGTTGTCATTATGCAGCTGTCACCTTTTATAAAAATTTGCCATCTAAAATTAAAAACATAAATAATATTTCAAAATTTAAAAAACACCTATTTGATTATTTAAATTGCATTGAAACCCTACACCATTCAGGAATACTTGGACTTTAATGATAATGTCAATGGGGGCTCTATATTTTGTGTGTAGATTTGTGGTGTTTTATTGTGTAATTTGTTTTTTATTATGTTTTTATTATTTTATATATATCTTTGACGTATTTCAAACTTTGTAACCTTACAAATTTGTTTTGAAATAAATGCTTATCTATCTGTCTATCTATCTATCTATCGTTTAAATAGCCCCGGGGGAAGTCTGGTTTTGTTAATGAATTTAGTTGTAATTTTTATAAAAAATCATTTTCATAATACCACGCAAGCATTCAAGTGTTTTATGGGCGGGCCACAAGTTTCAGCAATTACATAAATTGGGAAAAAAGTTATCAGCATATATGAGTTGTATTCAAAATGCCTAGCCTTAATTCTTTTCAAGTACCTACCTACTTATTTTTGTAGAAAACAATGTACGTACTTCAGATTAGGTTTAATGGGACAAATTAGGAGGGTAATAGGCTCGGTAATAGGTGCTTAGGGATAAAAAGCAATAGAAATCTAGTTGTTTCAAACATATATTGACAAATGAAATTTCTCGTTACATACATTAACATGGCTCAACTTTTGTTTATCTGAAATCACTTACAAAAATCTAAGCATACAAATTATCTCTGCAAGCTTTGAAAAATACTGCCCTGCAATTTTTTTTCTGCGGAAATTTTCGATATGAAAATTATTAAATTTCTTTAGCTGAAATCACTTTAAAATACTAGGTTAGTTTGGGTTAGTTGTGTTGTGGTAAGCTTCGTGCGCTTTAAATTAGATAATTGTTAGGTTTTTGGATAGTTTGGATCAGTTAAATTAAAAATAAAAAATAAATAAAAATATATTAAAAGTAAAAAAGTTGATTTTCCGCAGTAAAAGCCTTTTTTCTACGAGCGTGCGCAAAGTAGCTACTTTGCGCACGCTACTCAGTGCGCACGCATGCGGGAAAATGTGCGGGAAAGTAAAATTCTCTAAAATCACCAGAGACAAGAAAATGTTCATATATTTGTAGAAACTTTACACTTTTGGACTTTTTATGCAGTATAAGAAACCGTTTAAGTCATAATTATACTCTTTTCTTTAAAAGTTTCTGTAATTCGCGATATTGTAACTTAAACCAAAAACCATATATCTTGAAATCCTCGGTATAGTAGTAAAAAATTATGTCAAGCAACAATACTTATAATTGTCAGATTGACAGATTTTAAACAAATCTAGGTGTAAAACGAAGTATCCCAAAAAACATAATCCTCAGCGTCGCTAGAAAGCCTTAAGAAAATGGATAGTTCTAATGACCCCAAGATTTACCTGAATGTATCCTAACACGTGGAAGAAAAATGTGATTGATCGAATTATTTATGCAACATAAGAAAACCGTTTTAACTCTTAATCATTCCCTTTTCTCTCAAAGCTTCCGCAATTCGCGATATTACAACTTAAACCAAAAACCATATATTTTTAAGTTATGTCAGGTCAACAATAATAGTCGTGTAAAGCAACAGTATGTATAATTGACAGATACTTTTTCTTTTATTTAAATACGGGTCATTATTATTCTGTGCTTGTTTGGACCGCGCTCGTAGAAAAAATATTGTTCCTAACACTTGCGCAAAGTGACTTCTCCGCACTCGACTGATTGACCGAACTCCGCTTGGCGTCGTTCCGTCAACATCAGTCGCGTGCGGAAAAGTATCACTTTGCGCACTTGTTAGGAAAATAACTATTTCCGTGTTCAAGGGTGTTTGTGGAAAATAAAGAAAAATCATTTGTAAATATACAAGATTTCAATTAAACTGCCCCAGGTGCGACGCGCTTTCTGTGTATTTTAATTAAAGAGAAAGATAATAAGTGCTCGTGGGGCTATGAGGAACACCACCGAGATTTGTTAAAGTTCACTCACCGATTAGACCCGATATCCAAAGTGAGCGCGCAATTTGCCCGCTGCTCACTAAATCGGAGAATAGGTTCGTTAGGCGCCACCAATTTTGTTACAGACCAAAACGGAAATCTCCACGCTATTCGTGAAACCTGCTTCAAGACCTTCACCCTCCAAGGTAAACCTAGCTGGTATAGGAAGCACCAAAAAGATACCACTTTATCACTAAATGTTTTCAATAGGAATAAACGGAACAATCCTGACTGCGTTTGAGCCAAATAAAACACGCCACAGAAACGATACTATTCATCTATTGTTCAGCATGAATCAAATACAGTAAATAAAAATTATGTGGATGCACAACCAACCGACAATTGGAGGTAGTCCAAAACCCTGATCTAATACCAATATAATTATGATATCTAATCAGTGGTAGTCCAAAACTCAATGTAGATATAGGTTAAGAAATAACTGGACCCCGTCTGACGTTCAGCCCCAGATAAACCCACACCAGATGCAAAAGTTCGGCAAATTCCTCGCCAGCCAACTTTAACCTTGACGTGGCAGTTATACGCGGTGTTCGGTGAAAAGCAAACTGTATAAACATAATCATAATACTTTCCCTGAAAAGAAATGCCGCCATAAAGTCTATTTTAAGTTAATTTAGCAGGCTACAGTTCTGAGTATCCAGGACGCTGCAATTGTTTCCTGGGTAACGGCGGAACGAACAATAATTATTATTTTTGACATCTTTCGGTCGCTTTTTTAGAATTGTCGGGCGATTTATACTAATGTATTTAAATTAATATTTTGCACAGTTCTCTGAGAGAATTTTAATTGTTTAGTCTAACAGTTATTAACAATATACGGCTGACTAACGCGACATATGCTGTTATTATTTAATTTTTGCACTATAACCTCAAGAAAGTCACAATATCGGCAAGTAAATAGTAAATACATTCCTCTATGCCGATTGTGAGAAAGTGGGCCTACCTCAGCCCGTCATAATGGTCCTTCGAGCCGGATACATGGTACAAGCCCGATTGGTGTATGGTAAACCAGAAGATAGTCAATGTCAAGGTCAGTCCATTCCAGTTGAACCTATAACAAACCATCAGCAGAACTATTAAACCAAACCTATATTATAATTTGACGAGCGAATGAGCTTCGAGCCTATACACAAAACCGTGGAAGTTTGCTTTGACTTGGTTTAAGGGTTCTCATAAGTCTTTATTGTTCTCACGTTGTTATTTATTTATAAGATACTTAAGTAGCCCATAGTTTCAGTTGGGTGATTGTTTACTTCTGTCTCGCTGAATCTCATATGAACCGCATATCTCTATTTTACTATTTGGTTTATTTTTTATGCATACCTAATCCTCATTTAACCTCAGTATTGAATCTAAAATTCGTAGGTCATTATTTTTAAAGATAACCGCTAAAACTTGTATTTTGGTGCCTAAAAACCCTTGAAATAAGTGTATATTCATTTTGCGTCTGGGGTATAATATTATAATAGTTTTTTTTTGCATTTCATTCATTAAGAGCCTGTGTATTATTTAGTCGAATATCTTATTGTAGTGAAATTGGTAAAATAGCAAAATGTCTCAAGAATTAACCCCAGAAGAGCTTTTAAATAAAGCAAAAATAGAATTGAAATTTCTTATTTCGCGTCGTGGACATATCAAGGCGTCAATTACGCGATTCCAAAATTTTTTGACTTCGTTTACACCTCAAGCCTTGTGTCTTCCAGAAAATGTTGCTCAAATCAAAACTCGTTTAAATGCTTTTGAATCAACATTGAATGAATTTGATCGTACACAAACCGCGATTGAAGACATTTGCTTGGTACATAAACTACCTGAAGCCGGCAATCAAGAGGAAGATCGCGCTGATTTTGAAGAAAAATATTTTCATGTTATCTCAATGGCCCGATTGGCATTGCAAGCCTCTAAACCACGTATAAAATTAAATGCTTAATCCTCTGATATTCAAAACGTTACCACTGAACCGAGTGTTGCAAATATTTTTGCTACAAAACTCCCTCCTATTTCAATTCCCGAATTTTCAGGTACTTATGACGCATGGACACAGTTTTATGATACGTTTAAATCTCTAATTGATAAAAATCAATCATTGTCTAATCTTCAAAAATTTTACTACCTTCAATCTGCTCTTAAGGGAGATGCCGCTCAAATAATTAGTTCTTTACCCGCCACCGATGATAATTATCTTATTGCCTGGAATCATTTAATTGAACCATATCAAAATAAATAGGCCATAATTCATTCGCACATTAAAGCAATATTTAATTTGCCAATAATAAAAGAAGAAACTCACCAAAATTTACGTAAATTTTTAGACAATTTTCAAAAGCATTTTCGTTCACTGGAGAATTGAGGAGAAAAGGTTTCTAATTGGGATGCTTTACTAATTTATTTACTTTCATCTAAGTTTAATCAATTAACACATAAAGAATGGAAAATATTCTCCAAAAATTATCAAAGTCCCTCCATACAAAATTTTGTCGATTTTTTAACAGAGCGTTGTCATTTGCTTGAATCAATTGATTTCAAAACCTATAGTAGCAGGTCCGATTATGTTAATAGACACTCGCTTACACAAAAATCATATTCTCATGCTACATTTGTTAACAATAATAACAACCCTTGTCCATTTTGCAAAGAAAATCATTTTGTCTATATTTGCAAGCATTTTATTGATTTACCCACACAATCTCGATACAATGAAGCAAAACGGTTAAACCTATGTACAAATTGCTTACGCCCTGGCCATATAAATTCAAAGTGCAGGTCTAAATATACTTGTAAAACTTGTCATCACAATCATCATTCTTTGTTGCATCAACAATCTAACACATGATATTCAATTTAAAAATCCTATAACGTATAATCTACAGACTTTGACGAATAATGATCCTAAACCTATAGTTAGTAATACTAATGCAACCCATGGTGCCATTCCTCGGCAAACCAACCTACATACTCAAACCAATGAATACGCTAATGACAGCCAGATCAGTACTCCGGTGCCCGCGCCAAAATCACATAGCATACCTCAATCGTCATCAAATCAATTTATTAACCAATCATTTAGAACATCTAATAATATTTCAAATGATGCAGCATCTAAGCCTAATTATACCTTTTTCTAGAGCCGCGAAATTCAAATGAAATCGCAAAATCGATGAATGCCGTGGATCCTTATTTTGCGCTCTAGCGCGAACATGGAAAAGGAAATTCTCACTTTTTCCGTCTAGTGTGCTATGAATGGTCATGGAAACCGAAGAAAAATAAATCACAGTCGTGCGTTTGTTACAGTTTGTTGCTGGCACTCCTGTTCTAAATATGTCCGAAGCCCGAACATAAATGTCAAAACTGACAGTCATTTGCAAATTTCGGAATAAGTATAGAGAAAAATGTGAATTTAATTTTTTAAAATGCGGCTGTAGAAAAAGTTCTGTGTGTTTTTCGAGCGCAAAGTAAGATTGCCGTTTTCGAAAGATTACTGCGCTCCGCTACGCGTCGCGCAGTAACATTCTTTCTCAAGCGGCAATCCGTTACTTTGGGCTCTAAATACACAAATAACTATTTCGTGTGCCAATCTAACCTCTAATATTTATATTTTGTTATCTACAGCCTTAGTCAAGGTATACGACAAACACCAAAACCCTATCATGTGCAAGGCTTTATTGGACAGTGGATCACAGTCCAACTTCATATCTAAAACTTTATTTGAAAAATTAAATATCACCTTTGATAAAATAAATATTCCTGTCTGCGGAATTAATCAAGGAACAACTTATATCAATAAGCGTCTTAATCTTTCGATAACTTCTAACAATAATATGCATGATTTCCAGTTGTCAGCTTTAGTAATTGACAAAATAACTGAAATATTGCCACATCAACCTTTAAGTACCTCTGAAATTGTCATACCTAACTATATTCATCTTGCTGATCCCACCTTTTTCGAGCTTTCAGAAATAGACATATTAATAGGTGCTAGTCTCTTTTATGATTTATTAAAATCTGAGCAGATAAACTTAGGAAGGAATAAACCTACCTTACAAGCCAGTAAATTAGGTTGGTTAATTTCTGGTCCCCTACCTTGTTCTAAACCTCTTCAAACAAATTGTTGCTTAAATACAAACAATCATGATTTATATGACTGCCTCGAAAGGTTTTGGAAAATTGAAGAAACCCCTGACTTGTCCACAAAATTTTCTACAGAAGAACTTGAATGTGAAATTAATTTCACAAAAACATATACTCGAGATAGCTCAGGTAGATTTCAGGTCAGTTTACCCACTAAGTCCAGTATTGACAACCTTGGTGACTCCCGAGAAACTGCCGTAAAAAGATGTTTGTCTATTGAACGCAAATTCACAAAAAATCCAGTTTTTAAAATTGCTTATTCTTCTTTTATGCAAGAATATATTAATTTAGGCCATATGACAAAAATTGACCCTAACAAGCTTGTTGATTCTCCAATTTATTATATGCCGCATCATGCAGTGGAAAAACATGACAGTCTTACCACTAAATTGAGAGTCGTCTTTGACGCCTCCTCCAAATCTTCATCTGGTATATCTCTTAACGATTCTTTAAAGATTGGCCCAAACGTTCAAAGTGATTTGGTCTCCATCCTCATTCGATTTCGTCAGCATGATTACGTGTTGACAGGAGATATTGCAAAGATGTATCGTCAGGTGTTGATAGATCCCAACCAACGTAATCTGCAAAGAATTGTCTGGCGTGATAACCCCGATTCTGAACTTTGTCATTTTAAATTAAATACAATAACGTATGGTACAGCCAGTGCATCTTTTTTGGCCACACGTTGTCTCAAACAAATCTCGTTAGACAAACAGTTTGAATATCCTACAGAAAGCCATATTATAGCCAATGATATTTACGTGGACGACGTGATTTCGGGAAGCCATTCATTAGAAAGCCTTTTGAATATTCGAAATAACCTTATCAAGATATTTAAAGAGTATGGCTATGACTTGCGAAAATTTGCCGCAAATGATCCATTTTTACTTACTAATTTAAATGGGGAAAATTCTATTGAGTTTTCCATTAACGATGCCCAAAGTTCTAAAACATTGGGCATATTATGGAGACCACAGTCTGATGAATTAGTTTATAACTCAAACATAAACCCTAATCCTAGTATAATTACTAAACGATCCATGTTGTCGGATATTTCCCAAATATTTGATCATCTGGGATTGTTGGGTCCTATGATAATCCAAGCCAAATGCATCCTTCAAAAATTATGGCTATTGAAAATATCTTGGGATGAACCCGTACCAAAGGAAGTCTGCCAGAAATGGACAGATTTTAGTATGCAACTTTGTTCTGCAAGCACCATAAAAATTTCTCGACAAGTTATTCTTAAAAACTCCAACAAAATTCAAATCCATGGTTTTTCTGACGCTTCTGTATCTGCCTATGGTGCATGTATATACATTTGCTCGAAAAACAACAAGACCGCTAGTAAAATTCTTTGCGCCAAATCTCGTGTTGCGCCTTTAAAGGCAGTTTCACTACCTCGGTTAGAACTTTGCGGCGCACTTTTACTGGCTAAACTCATGAAGAAAATTTTAGAAACGTTAGATATCAAGGTTACTGATTTATTTTATTGGACAGATTCCTCGATTGTACTCTCATGGTTATGCTTAGAGCCGCGTAATTTAAAAACATTTGTTTGCAATCGAGTAGCTAAGATACAGCAATTATCGGACACTGATAAATGGTATCATATTCCATCATCTCAGAACCCTGCGGATCTGATTTCCAGAGGAGTTAGTCCTCATGACTTAAAAAATAGTGAACTCTGGTGGCATGGTCCTAGTTTCCTGTCAAAACCTAGTCGTACCTGGCCTACTGGCAACCATATTAGTAGTTTTGCACGTAAAGTGAATAACGATAATCACACGGAAATACTAAAAATTGCAAAATACCCAAAGCTTTAAGAAAAACCGGTCGTATTCAACCAGCCGAATTTAATCAGACTCTGTGCGCTGTTGTCAAATTGATTCAAAGGGAACATTTTTTGGAAGATATTCAGCGAATCCAGAAGAATCAAATTGTTCGGCCTTCTAGTCGCTTAAGTACCTTAAATCCTTTCCTAGATGAAGACGGAATTTTACGAGTAGGAGGTAGACTAAGACATGCCAAACTTAAATTCAACTACAAACATCCCATACTATTGCCTCATAACGCTAATAATCAAATATGAACATATATGGAATCTCCATCCTGGTGCTCATGCGACCCTGTCTTTTGTGCGCCAGAGATTTTGGCCTTTAAATGGGAAAACTTTGGTAAAAGGTATTATACGTAAGTGTATACCATGCTTTAAGGCCAATACAAGGCCACTCCAGGCTCAGATGGGTGATTTACCTAATCAAAGAGTGACACCTTCATTTCCCTTTTCTACCACAGGTGTAGATTACGCTGGTCCGTTTCTACTTAAGGATTCCAAATTTCGAAATAAAAAATACATTAAGGGTTACTTATGCTTTTTTGTTTGTTTTTGCGCGAAAGCAGTGCATATAGAACTGATTACAGAACTCACAACTCAATCGTTCATAGCTGCCTTTAAGCGGTTTACTGCTCGTCGTGGTTTTTGCCAACCTTAATTTCCGACAATGGAACAAATTTTATAGGCGCCAATAATGAGTTTAAGGCAATTTATGACGTATTGAATGATAGCAAGTTTCAAGGCTTTTTAGAAAATACTAAACTGCAATGGCTCTTTATTCCCTCACGGTCACCCCATTTTGGAGGCATATGGGAGGCAGCGGTTAAATCATGTAAACAACACCTGAAACGCCTTATTAATAACACTTCTTTGACTTATGAGGAGTTTTATACCCTTGTTACACAAATCGAAGCGGTTTTAAATTCTCGGCCATTGGTGCAATTATCAGATGACCCCAATGATTTTGATGCTCTAACGCCGGGGCATTTCCTTATTGGCCGTCCCCTGAATGCCGTTCCAGAAACCGATGTAACCCAGATTCCTGTCAATCGTCTTGGTCGTTACGCTCATATCCAGAAGATGACGCAACACTTTTGGGCTCGCTGGTCTTCGGATTATTTGCATACATTGCACCAACGATTTAAATGGAAGTCGCAGGTTAATTCCGGTGAACTTCTTGGTATCCTAGTGCTACTGAAAGAAGATGGTTTACCTTCTCAATCATGGAATGGGAAGAATCACTGTCGTACATCCTGGGCTGGACAATGTAGTGCGGGTAGTGAGTGTAAAAACTAAATGAGGCTTAATCAAACGAAGTATCGCGAAAGTGTGTCCGCTTCCGATAGGCTCCGAAGTAGATTCCTAAACCCGTAATTAAGTGACCTTTGCTTCCTCCCGTGCGTTTAGTGACTATCAATTATTGAAATTCCTTCTACAGACTCAGTCATTTCAAGGGCGGCGGTTATGTTCGGTGAAAAGCAAACTGTATAAACATAATCATAATACTTTCCCTGAAAAGAAATGCCGCCATAAAGTCTATTTTAAGTTAATTTAGCAGGCTACAGTTCTGAGCACGATACACATATAATGCTGATTTTTAGACTCGTTTTTGACCCAGCCGCGCATCTACGTCATCTGGGAAAATTTGACGCTGTCATAGTTTATTTAATTAAGTGAATTTTTAGATTTGTTTTGTGTTTTTATATGTTATAGGATTATTTAAAATAAAAACTTATAGTATAATTATGCCGAACTGTGCTGTGGCTACATGTAAAAACAATAATACGACCACCAAAGGGAGTGATATTAAATATTTTCGGTTTCCAAAACATGACTTAGCAAAGCAGTGGATTCGTGCTTGTCGAAGAGAAGATAGAATTAACATAAAAGATGGTGAGTATCTTTAGTTATTAAAGCATTACTTTATTATTTATTATTTTTATTACATATTTCCACGATTTACATAATTTTTTTATGGCAGTGGCGCATACTCTAAAGGGAGATCCTATGGCTAGAGATGGATCCTAATTCCACGTACCGTGATTTATCACGGCGCCTGCACTCGGAACGGTTGGCCACCGTCACCACCGTGACAACTTATTAGAAATCACGGTTCACCCCGTTCGTACACTAAGGAATCTGTCGGCCTGTATAAAGAGATAACCGCGATTGCGAATTGGCGAACTATAGCGGCGCGGCGTGACCGTGGCGTTATGTTTTAACGCTGCTGCCGCTAATTCGACGACATTCGAGTGCTGCTCTGCCTTAGTCCCGTTCTCTAAACGTTCTTTTTAGATATACCACGATCAAGTCACGGTTCTCGGTCCAGCCAGACACTATATATGTGGTTAAAAAATATTTGCCAAAATTTAAATAAGTAAAAAAAAACAAAGCAACATGTATTATTGAAGTGTAATTGAAGTGAAACTTCTTAACGCGCGCCGGGAGGGATATTTACACATGCTCACATACGATGGTACCAGGGTGCTGAAATCGGTTAGGTTCTGTAACGCTAGAAAAGCTCATTGATTTGGGCACCTAATCGCGCCATGTCTTCGCGATGCAATCGTTTTGTGCCAAGAGCCCTCGTGGTCTAGGTGGTTAGGTCTCGATTCGGCGGCGATCGGCGGAGCGGCACGGCACGAGATCAAACCCCGTTGCTTTTTTATATTTTTTTAAGGTTAAGTCTCTAAACAGTTTTATGAAGAATATTTTTTTTTCATTTGGGCCTTTCTTTTTTGTTAATTGAGTGGTATATTTTAAAAATCTACTTTTTAACCAAATCCGTTACGATATGTATAAGATTTTATTGTGATATCTTTGTTAGCTTACGAGCAAAAAATATGGGATTTGCTCTATTACCTTGTCAAGACATAAGCGAAACTTTTATGAAGAATAGTTTTTTTTTTCATTTAGGCCTTCCCTTTTTGTTAATTGAGTGGTATATTTATATTTATATATTAACCCCCACAAAGAAAAAACGCAAAACGCGCTTAAAGAAGTTTTCATTTCAAAAAAAAGAAAGTTATATATGTATAGCTACTATTGTCACCCCCATGAATACACCACTGCGCACCTCTTGGTATTTTAGGTAGGTTTTAAAGTGGCATTGCCCAGAAAAATCCAGTTATATACAGTATACCTACGGTCAGTAAGTTTCCCAATGTATGAAAATAACTATAATATCTAGTTACTTAATGTAAAATGTAAACTCAAAAATGTAGAAGGAGGTATTTATGTTATTTTATTCCTCTAGACGTAATTAAAAAATAAACAATTTAAGGTATAAAAATTTACAATATTAAATAGTAATTTAATATAGGTAGGTACTTCGTTGAGGTAATCCTAAAATTACTTAGTTCTCAAATGTTGAAATAATACTTAAATAATCATTTATACATTTAAATTATTTTCTAGAGTAAAACTATGTATATTATATCAATTATAATTAGTAATATAAATATGGAATGAAAATGCTTTTATTCTTTAGTTAACACACGTACACGTATAATTAGGAACGTACCTATTATTCAAAATGTCCTTTAAAATCCCCCTAAACTGCGAATATTTTATTTCAAACATACACGCTTACATAGCAGAATCGAAAGCGTCGCCGTCGTTCCCAGGTGACGTCACACGTTTCTGTGTGGGAGGTTCTGCCTGCGCAAGAGTATACCGTTATATGTGTATCGTGGTTCTGAGTATCCAGGACGCTGCAATTGTTTCCTTGGTAACGGCGGAACGAACAATAATTATTATTTTTGACATCTTTCGGTCGCTTTTTTAGAATTGTCGGGCGATTTATACTAATGTATTTAAATTAATATTTTGCACAGTTCTCTGAGAGAATTTTAATTGTTTAGTCTAACAGTTATTAACAATATACGGCTGACGAACGCGACATATGCTGTTATTATTTAATTGTTGCACTATAACCTCAAGAAAGTCACAATATCGGCAAGTAAATAGTAAATACATTCCTCTGTACCGATTGTGAGAAAGTGGGCCTACCTCAGCCCGTCACGCGGCCTGCACCAAATAATCTGGATATGACTATAGAATTGTTCTTCAAAATTAAAATAGTTGATCTGCACCCAATTAAATGAAAACGTGTTTTGTTGGTGGACTAGTTCAGGAAAAATAAAAATTTGCAATAGCCATTCACTTTCTCTTTTTCCAACAGGCGGTCATGGAAATCTTATGTTATTATGTCTGCACTGACTTTTTACAGAAATTCCCCTAATATGCTTTAATGTATGCCGATTTAAGGTTATTTTAACATATATAGGGCCTCAAATCGTGAAAAAAATGCATGCTACATTTGCCATATGACGTCATACACGTGAGAGATCGTGTTAGTTTGTTTATTTAAACTTAAATTTGATCATAAGGTATCGGAATCGGTTCAAATGACTAAAATAAACTGGAACTAACTGAAACTAACCGAAAGTTGATTGAACGACTAACCGAAACTAACCAAAAGTAACCAAAAGCACCAAAACGGGCTAAAACGATTGTATGTTTTACATTAAAATAAGTTAAAACTAACCAAAACGAGCCAAATTTTAAGGACTAAACCAAACGCAAATAAAAGCCCTAAAACAGGCTAAAATTTATCGGAACAGATTCAAAATATTAAAGTAAGTTAAAACTAACCCAAATTACCCGAATATTGGCGACTAACCTAAACTAAACAGAAACATTAAAATTGGTTATAACGTATCGAAACTGGTTCAAATGACTAAAATAAATAAAAACTAACTGAAATCAACCGAAAATTGATTGAACGACTAACAATGCCTAACCAAAAGTATCCAAAAGCACCAAAAAAGGCTAAAACGTATCGGTACAGATTAAAAATATTAAAGTAAGTTGAAACTAACCCAAATTAACCGAAGTTTGGCGACTAACTTAAATTGACCAAAAACTTTCAAACTGGTTATAACGTATCGGAACCGGTTGAAATGACTAAAATAAATTGGAACTAACTGAAAGTAACCGAAAGTTGATTGACTGACTAACCAAAAACATTAAAATTGGTAATAACGCATCAAATGACTAAAATAAATTAAAACTAACTGAAATTAACCGAAAGTTGGTTGAACGACTAACTAAAACTAACCAAAAGCACCAAAAAGTGCTAAAAGATATCAAAACAGATTAAAAACATTAGAGTAAGTTGAAACTAGCTTAAATTAGCCAAATTTTGGTGAATAACTAAAATTAATCAAAAACATTAAAATTGGTTATAACGTATCGGAACCGGTTCAAATGACTAAAATAAATTAAAACTAACCGAAAGCTTATTGAATCACTAACCAACACTAATCAAAAATTACCAAAAGCACCAAAACGGGCTAAAACGTGTCGGAATCGGTTACAAAAATTAAAGTAAGTTTAAACTAACCAACACGCGCCAAATTTTGGCCACTAACCAAAAGTAATCAAAAACATTAAATTTTATTATAACGCATCGGAGTTGGTTCAAATGACTTAAATAGATTGATTCTAACTGAAACTAACCGAAAGTTGATTAAACGACTAACCAAAACTAACCAAAAGCACCAAAACGTGCTAAAGCGAATCGGAACAAGTTCAAAATATTACAGCAACGTTATAGCTAATTATATATTAATAGATTTTCCTATCTACAAGTGGAGGGTAATTTTTTAGGTCTTCATATCCGCACTTTTTTAAATTATTATAGTGTTTAATATTAAAGTTAAAATGCATTTCTTTAATTAAATATATTATAATCACTCATATTTGCATTTTTACTTTTTTAAACTCTGCTTTTAAATACTATTTGAATTACAACACAAATCACATGTTTGCCTTTTTATTTATCATTGTCTATGTCCCCCCGGTTGCATCTTTGCGAAGGACTGTGAATTTTTTGTCAAGCAAAGTTTTTGATGTGAATAATATCTTTTTTTTTAGGCATTTCTATATACGGTTTGAATTTGTTGAAAGGTTTTTTGGATTTAATTGAAAGAGTAGAGAGCGGGGTCGTTTAAATTGACCACAAGGTCAAGGACAAGAACATTTCTCTGTCAGTGTCAAAATGTATTTTTTCTATTTTGGTATCATAAAGAAGTCTTTTCGATACGCAAGGTAGTGTCGAAAAATAGCTCTTTTCGACACTACTTTCGCTGACTGGTTGCTATGATATTAACAAAATTGTTCAATGTCAAGGCTCGCTAGCAAAAATTTCGACACCGTTTTGAATGGGATTCCTAATAATACAGACTTCAAAAGTGACAAGATGGCCGTCCAACTTTTGATCGCGACTTGAATAAATTAATGTTTTTCATTAAAAAACGTGCAAAATAGAAAAAATAGTATAAAATACACGTTTTAAAAGACATTTAGCGCAAACGCACGTTAGGAAACTCCCCGCAAGCGGGTCGTTTCCTAATTTCGTGCTCGTGCGATAAAATATGGTCTTTTAAAACTAGTATCTTAATATACTATTTTGACAATTTCGTAAGCAATTTGCCAACCTATTTTAAGGGCTGCGCCTAGACCTAAGATCGCCCGGGTGCTAGCAAAGTTTTTTGCCCCCCTTGTCATAAGAAAGTAGCTAAAGAAAACATTTTTGCTGGTTCAGACTAGGGTTCATATATGATTTCGTTTTTACGAAAACAGAATTCACATAAAAAACACATTTAGAATAAAAAACATTATTTTAATTACTTATATAGTTACAGTTTAATATTATACAGGGTGTTATAGCACATTTAGAATAAAACACATTATTTTAATTACTTATTTAGTTACATTTTAATATTATACAGGGTGGTAACCTGCCATATCTCGGAAACTATTTATTTATTCCAGAAATTTTCAAAACAATGTTACTACTAAAATCATAGTGGGCTTTAATTTTTATTTTTTTAATCTGCAATTTTGATACATAGTACAATTTTTGAATATCTATATTTTAAAACAAATTCTGTCAAAATCGACTAATTTAATAATAATAATAGTTACTTATTGTACCTTTAATCGGTTCCAATACGTTTTAGCCCTTTTTGGTGTTTATGGTGACTTTTGATTAGTTTTGGTTAGTCATTCAATCAGCTATCAGTTAGTTTTAGTTAGTTTCAATTTATTTCAGTCATTTGAACCGGATCCGATACGTTATAACCAATTTTAATGTTTTGGTTAATTTTAGTTAGTCGCCAAAATTCGGTTAATTAAAGTTAGTTTCAACTGACCTTCATATTTTTAATATGTTCCGATATGTTTTAGCCCTTTCTGGTGCCTTTGGTTAGTCTTGGTTTGTCGTTCAATCAACTGTCAGTTAATTTTAGTTTCTTTTAATTTATTTCACTCATTTTAACCAGTTCCGATACGTTATAAACAATTTTAGTGTTTTTGGTTATTTTTGGTTAAGCACCAAAATTCGGTTAATTTGGGTTAGTTTTAACTTATTTCAATATTTTAAATCTATTTCGATACGTTTTAGACCGATTTGATGCTTTTAGTTACTATTGGTTTGTTTTGGTTAGTCGTTCAATCAACTTTAGGTAAAATTCAATTAATTCCAATTTATTTTAGTCATAGGACCGGTTCAGTTCCGAGACGTTATAAGCATTTTTAATATTTTTGGTTAGTTTTGGTTAGTCATCAAAATTCGGTTAATTTGGGTTAGTTTTAACTTACTTAAATATTTTTAATCTATTTCGATGTGTTATAGCACGTTTTGGTGCATTTGGTTATTTTTGGTTAGTTAGACGTTCAATCAACTTTCGATAAAGTTCAGTTAGTTTTAATATTTTAGTCATTTGAACCGGTTCCGGTACGTTATAAGCAACTCTAATGTTTTTGTTTACTTTGGTTAGTCGCCAAAATTCGGCTAATTTGGGTTAGTTTTAACTTGCCTTAACATTTGTAATCTGTTCTGATAAGTTTTAACTCGTTTTGGTGCTTTTAGTTAACTTTGGTTAGTTTTGGTTAGTCATTCAATCAACTTTCGGTTACTTTCAGTTAGTTCCAAATTATTTAAGTCACTTACGATACGTTATAATCAAATTTAATGTTTGTGGTTTGTTTTCGTTAGGTGCCAAAATTCGATTCGTTTTGGTTAATTTTAACTTACTTTAATTTTTGTAACGTGTTCCGATAGGTTTTAGCCCGTTTTGGCGCTTATGGTTAGTTTTTGTTAGCCATTCAATCAACTTTCGGTTACATATTTCCAGTTAGTTTCAATTTATTTTAATATTTGAACCGGTTCCGATACGTTTTAATCAAATTTAATGTTTTTGGTTAGTCGCCAAAATTCGGTTCGTTTTGATTAGTTTTAACTTACTTTAATTTTTGTAACCTGTTCCGATACGTTTTAGCCTATTTTGGTGCTTTTAGTTAGTTTTGGCCAGCCGTTCAATAAACTTTCGGTTAGTTTCAATTTATTTTAGTCATTTGAACCGATTCCGATACGTTATAATGAAATTTCGGTTTTAATAAACAAACTAACACGATCTCTCACGCGTATGACGTTATGAATGTGTCAAATGTAGCATGCACTTTTTCACTATTTGAGGCCCTATACCAGGAAAACAGAAACATTTTCAATGTTAAAATGCATTTTTAGATTGTCAGACATGCAGAATTGATTGGTTAAAACAAAAGTTCCGATAACATAATAATAAAAAAAATTCCCATATGTGGCCAATATTATGGCGGACACTGTATAACATTAGTTGGATTTAAAAAAGATTTAACTATAACATTGTATCTGCCAGTTTTCAGATTTAATCGAATTTCGTGCTTATTCGATTTTAGAATATGCAATAATTTTGGAAATAAGTGTGCGGAAGTGTGCAATAAACAACATAATACCCTTTCAGGATCGCGGTGTAATTTAAATAATGATTTTTCGCCACCGCTTCTAGTAGAACAATTATTCAATAAAGGCACTTATACCCAGGCATTTTTAACAAAAATAAAATAAAGATTAATTATTTTTTCGTAACGCTCTCGGACTAAACCACAAGACTCGCGTGGCTCGCGCTGAGAATCACAGTAGAGCTTGCCCTGACTATTTCTTCGGATGGCTGGTCATCCCAAGGAGGCGGAGCTTTAAACGAATTCTTGTTTCATGTGTTAGGCGGGAGGTTTCACATCTGGTGTGGGTTTATCTGGGACCATGTCAGAAGGACCTATTTTGGACCGCTTTCGGACCGTTGAACGACTGCCTGGTAATTGGATATGTATACCCCTGTAATCAAAGTAGCTTCGTCGTAGTAGTACCGTTTCGTAGCAGTTGATGCCGCGGCGCTGTCTCTGTTCTCTAACTTTATGTCATACCTTTTCGTTTTCGCATACCATACGAGTCTTTTGGGTTAGCATAAGTAAGAGTAACTCTTTAGTTAAGTATTAATATTTTAGGTTAGCGTCGGTTTGGATAGGTTGGATTAGCATAAGATAATTCTTTCGTTGCAACGCTAGGTAAGCATAGGTCATCAGGGCTTTGAATCAACCATGCTTTATATTTCAAGTTGGCAAATAGAGATGCTGTATTAGGTTTGTTTTTGAAATTGTGTGTTTTCTTTCTAAACCCTTTCTGCTAGTATTAAGTTAATTAATTAAGCTATTTTCTAAAGGCAGCCGGCAACCACACAGACAGGCGCAATTGACCCCTGGTTAGCCGTTTCTCCACTGTTTAAAAGCAACCCGGAGCGGAGTGGGGCCTCTACCACTATATCCAGATGCGGTGGCGCCCGAGAACCAACCATTGGATGACGTAATGGTTAAACTAGGCAGTCCAATAGCATTATATGCAGAAGAAATAGCATATTATGCAGAAGAATAGAAGCGCCCCGAGAATCACCTCACACTATTCTATCTCTGACCATGTCATCCTGCTCTTTGTAGCCAGTCGTTTTTATTGCTTTTCTTAATTTCGTTAAGAAACTGTCAAACAGTTGTCCCTCTTTCTGCGAAATACTGTTAAGCTTGATACGCTAAAAAATAACGTTTTCTTTCGATGCACAGTAATCTTCAAAATGTTGCTTTAATTCTTTATATCTTTGAGTGACTTCTTCTCATTAGCCGTCAACCTAAACATATTAAATAGCTCAAGGCTATCATCTCCAATAAAGTTAAGAAACACAAACACAGCTACTTGGGTCTCCTCCGATTTTTCAGATAATCTGGATGCCTGCAAAACATCAAATTTTTGGGAAAAACTTTTCCAGTTGTCGGCTACATCCCACTTTAAATGGTTGTCCACAACAGGCCCCAATAATTTCACAGATTCAACGACGTCAATAGTGCTGTTATTAAGCACAAAAGATTGCAACGCACTTGTATATGACAAAACTAGTTTTAGAAATGTTGAGGCACAGCAGATTAGAATCGCACCATGATTTAATGGTGATTAAGTCACTAGATACAGTTCTGTGAAGCGCCGTAATATCCGGGTTGCATATTTTCACATCCTCACATACGACGGCACCAGGGTGCTGAAATCGGTTAGGGTTTGTAAGCGTTTGTAGTACTATAAAAGCTCACTGATTTGGGCACCTAATCGCGCCATGTCTTTACGGTGCAATCAATTTGCGGTAAGAGCTCTCGTGGACTAGAGGTTTACATGGCTGGGTCTCACCTGGACGGTCCGGGTTCAAACTCCGTTGCTTTTTTTTAGGTTAAGTTTCGAAACAGTTTTTTTTCTTGATTTTGGGTATGTCTTGGGTTAGTTTGGGTTAGCACCTGGTTAGTTTCCTTTTCACGAGCCCCCGTAGCGAACGAAGCGAGCGGAGGGCCATGCGAAAAGCGAAATATTATATAACAGCGTATTCCAAGTGCCCAAATCAGTGAGCTTTTGTAGCCCTACAAACGCTTACAAAACCTAACCGATTTCAGCACTCTGGTGCATATGATAGCCAGTTACGTAGGTGCCGAACTCAGTGAGCTTTTGTAGCGTAATTATTGTTTACAAAGGCTCACAGTTTTCAGCACCCTGGTGCCATCGTATGTGAGGATGTGTAAATATGCATCCGGGTTGCTCCAAGTGAAACTAATATCGTCCGCATAGAGCCAGACTTCACCGCTAATGTCCAGACAAGCAATGTCGTTGATAAACAGCAGATACAAAATAGGGCCTAGTAATGAACCCTGTGGTACTCCACAATCTACTGGCTTGCAAGAAGACATCGACGTATCAACCCTCACAGGCTGACTTCTGTTGTTAAGATACGACTTTAACCATTCAAGAGGCACTCCTCTGAATCCGTAGTACTGCAATTTATTAATTAAGATATTATGATTTACACAATCGAAAGCTTTAGAGAAATCACAGTAAATTGTTGCTGTAGAGTGATGGTTGTTCAGGTTGGAGTATTCATAATTAAGCAGGGAAAACATAGCATCATTTGTGCATTTGTTACTTAAAAATCCAAATTGATGGGTTGTAAGTATTTTATATTTAGAGAGAAAAGATAGAAGCCTTTTTTTAACTAATCTTTCCATGATCTTTGATTATGTGGGAAGGAGTGCAATTGGGCGATAGTTCGAAGCTTGGTCTTTATCTCTTCTTTTACGCAAAGGAATAATTATTATTGCCGTCTTAAGACAGTTTGGAAAGCCTCATTTTGGAATGACTTGTTAATTAAAGTAGTAAGATGGTTTAATGTGCATTTCGGCAGGTTTGAGAACATTTTGAGGGTAAGCCCATCAGTCTCAGATGAGGATTTGTATTTAATGTCTTAATTTTACTACGAAGCTCAGCAAATGTTACAGGCGTAAAGAAGAAACGGTGTAAATTCGCATTAGCATTAGAAAGATATGAAAGTGGATCATGAGAAGGAATTATGGTGTTCATTACATCTTTAGTAATATTTACAAAGTAATTGTTTAGGTTCTCAGGTGAATTAGCGATTGTACTAGACGAAGAAGTCTTATTCCTTAATTCATTCACGGTAGACCATGATTCTTTAGCAACGTTACCGGATTTAGCCAGCCTCTTATTATAAATAAATGTCCTTGGCAGCTTTTATAGTCTTATGATAGACTTTTCTGTAAAGTTTCACGTAATCATAGATGAAGACGCTATCCGAGTATTTTTTTTAGGTGAGATAATGAACGCATATTCTTTGCATCGATGGATGTGCGTACGTAAGCCTTTAGTTGGCCAGAGTTTATGTTCTTTAAATTTGATAGGCCTAAGAGCAAAGGATTTGAACGTCAGAGTAGATAAAGTTTTTATAAATCTAGAAAATTCGGTATCGACATTATCAGAGAGGACAACCCAGTCAGTTGTTAGACATAGGTGCTTGAAATTTAGAAAATGTTTATCCGAAAAATATATATCCTAACTCCGTATGTGAATCCAAGTAGTTTGGCTTCAAATATTGGTTTATTAAAATATTGGATGGAGGATAGAAATAAAGCACACCACAATTAATTAATTGATTATATTTATATTATTATAATACAAAATGGCAATGTTATCAATTCTAGAAATGTTTCCATAAAATGTAAAACATTCAATAATAATTAAATAAATAATTTACTCGGTTCAAACATCATGTCAATAACTTTCAAAGCAGATTGGCACAATGGAATCTTTAATAAATAATATAGGTAGTACCCAATACCAAATCCCAGCATAGGCGACTTTAAAAACATGGTAACTATTTTTAAGGTCGCGCAAATATAAATTTATTTTAAAGAACATGTTAGTGGTTCTTGAAAAATAAATTTGTTCTGGTTACCCGAATATTTTATAGCTAAAATCGATTATCAAAAGACTGTTGATGCGTTACGATGATAGTTCAAAAATAATAAATATTTAAGTATTACACCTAAAATAAGGATACATTATACAAGAATAGCTCTAGTACTTTTCAAAAAAAGTTACTAATAATCATGTTTGGAATCATGACTTAATTTTATGAATTACCGACATTACCGTCGGCGTCGTATATGCATGTAAATCTGCAAATTTGTTGCTTTAAGCTCAGTATGTCGATACGGAGGTAATATCATCTAAATCTTATTTATCTTAAGTTTATCAGTTTACATGTACAAATATTCGGTTTTATATTAAACCCCTATTAAATTATAATGGCAAGGCTAAGTCTTTTCGTCGTCTGTAAGAGACATTGATCGTTTCCACTGGTATCTCCCATTTGCTTCGTTGTAAGTTGTAGCCTGTACAATGGAGGAGTTTTGAAGTTCTTTCGCATTGTCTATAAGAAATAAAGATAACATTACTAAAAACTCGCAGTATATTTTAAGGTAAATATGAAAAACAGTTTTCTGGAAATATAAATCTTTAACACCGTGATGGGTTGTATGACAACATCTTTCTAAAAGTTACACAAAATAATGTTAATATACAAACTGTTAGATTTTATCTCAACACGAGTCGGATAAGTATCTAATAAAAACGTATTGATGATATTTCCAAATTACTGCACGTTGTATTGTTAATAATAAACTAATTACAAAAACCTAGCAAAATGTATAATACGTTTTTTTTTATTTAAAATCTTACCGGCTAATTTGCCAGTATGCAAAGCCTTCCGGGCATTCATACAAGAATCCTTCTAACTTCCTGGAATTTCTTTGACATTTAACAAACTGTTGAGAGCATTCTGTTGGCTCCATCTCATAAGAGCCTTCATGCGGACAAAGAGTTCTTTGAGTCGGCACCTGAATCTGTAAGAAAAAAACGAATTGAGACGAAATTACATTAATATAATTTAGGGAGGAGTTAAAAAAACTCAGTTGGCTGAGAAAAATAATAAATGATAAAATCTAGCATTTTTTAAAAGCATTATTAAAGGAGAGAAAACCTCAAACAACACGCAAATAATAAATTCAGCAGACAATAAAACAAAATCTACATGGCAACTGATCAACAAACTTAGTAATAAACCAAAAATAATAGCAAGTGAATGAAATTGTTCAATCAGATGGAACAACAATAACAAGTCAAAAACAGATTGCAAATGGATTGGGAGTCTATTTAATTACCGTTA
Source organism: Pissodes strobi (assembly GCA_016904865.1). Taxonomy (NCBI): domain Eukaryota; kingdom Metazoa; phylum Arthropoda; class Insecta; order Coleoptera; family Curculionidae; genus Pissodes; species Pissodes strobi. Next base: position 22,349 of record MU191705.1, read on the forward strand.
AAGAAAATAACCTAAATTGTTTCTCAAACTGGTAGTGTGTTGTAGCCGGCGCCATCTACACGTAACCTGCTAAGTTTATCGGAGATAGACAGTACTATACTATAGTAATTATTGGCTACTACTTGACCTGTGTATGTCAGGTGAACCTAGACAAATGCATCAGAAAGTTTGTACCTTCTGTACCTTTCGTTCTTTTTAACCTGCCGACCCATCCATAGACGCGTTTTGCCGTATAACGGCTCGTCAGTATGGCTATAGGGTCAGCAGATGAGAGAACAGTACTTGAGGCTTTAAACAAATCCAGTCAAATTCAAACTACTAACTAAACACACTACTAGTTTGAATTTCACTGGGTTTGTTTAAAGCCTCAAGTACCGTTCTCTCATCTGCTGACCCTATAGCCATACTAACGAGCCGTTATACGGCGAAACGCGTCTATGGATGAGTCAGCAGGTGAAAAAGAACGGAAGGTACAGAACGTACAAACTTTCTGATGCATTTGTCTAGGTTCACCTGACACACACAGGTCAAGTAGTAGCCAATAATTACTATAGTATAGTAGATTGACGAGGATGAAGGAATGGTCGATCTTGCCATAATGATGTCAGGGCCCGCCGTATTGGCTTTCTTGGTAAACGAGACTACTTGGGTTTTTGCTGCATTGAACTGGACCAAATTCTTGTCGCCTCATCAAGTTCGAACTTTCTCCAGATCTCGATTAATTGTTGTAATCTGCCCTGTCTGCGGCGATAAGTCTCAGGCGCGGGTAAAGGTTTTTCTGACCTAAATTGGGAGACAAGGGTACTGTCATCTGCAAACTGCAAACATGACTATTGATTTTAGACGGCAGGTCATTAATATAGATGAGAAACAGAGTTGATGAAAGTATTGCGCCCTGAGGCACTCTCGCATTAATGGTGAATGTGTCTGAGATGTGTCCATCAACTGCAATGTGCATAGATCGGTTCTTAAGGAAACTGGTGAGCCAGCTGCGAAGAGACGCTGGCAGTTCAAAGGACCCCAGTTTGTTGAGCAAGCCGTAATGCCAAACTGTGTCGAATGCCTTCGAAATATCCAACGCAATCATTCGAGATTCTCCGTAGTTCTCAATTACCCTACTCCAAATATGAGTGACATAGACCAATATATTCCCTGCCGATCTCTGTTTGCGGAAGCCGTATTGTTTATCGCTAATTATTCTGTGGGTCTCGAAGTACTTATGTAGTTGCTGATTGACCGTACGTTCCATGACTTTGGAGATTATTGGAAGCAAGGCAATTGGGCAATAGTTTGAGGACGTGGAATCTTGCATTTTTGGAACAGGCTGTACTCGAGCGACTTTCCCAAGAAGATGTCGGAAAGACACAGAAAAGCCTGGAAAAAATGGGTGGTAGCACGTTGGCGCAGTTCTTTAACACGATGGCAGGTATTCCATCCGGTCCTGATGCCTTTTACATATTAAGCTTTTTGAGGATTTTGCGAATATCACTATTCGAAGCATATATCAAATACCATGTTTTTTCCCCTACTCCGATAGTGCTGACGTGGAATTCGTACCGATAATATCGGATATATAGGCTGGGAATCAGGGGAAACATAAATAGTCTATATAAATCTTATCTTGCTGAATGGCTATTTTTTTCGTTAAAATTAGCTCTGAGCAGCCTGATGTTTATAAAATAGAGATGGGAACTCGACAGGAGAGTGTTTTGAGCCTGTTAAAGTTTAACTTAGTTAGGTTAAGTTCGGCAACAGCGTAAGTCTGATGACATGACGCTGTCGCAGGGTTTTTCTACAAGAGAGGCAGTAAACAAGGGTAACCGGGGTAACTCGGGTATCATTAGGCACGGCGATATCATGTATTCGTTCACGTCATTCTGTGTTAAAGATTTTAGATCGAATAAAACATATTTAAGCTAATCTCACATTTTCTTGCCAAAGTGGAGGGTGGTCCTTCAGGCAAGCAGGAATACTTCAAGCAAACAAGAATACTTCAAGCAAACAAGAATGCTTCAAGCAAACAAGATTACGCATAAACATTTTGGTCGTTCGAGCCGGATTGAGCAGCAACTATGTACAAGTATATTAGGGCTCACTTATATTTACAGTTTTTAGCAATGATCTGCCGGATTTAGTCAAGAGTAGGAAATTATTTGTGTACTGTAATGACACTACTGTTTTGTTATCTCAGATCCGGATCCTGAGATTCTGAGTGCAACAGCTCAGGCATGTTTCCAATAATTATACGTTATTTTCGTCAAAATTGTTATTCTGTTGTTTATTTTTTATACACTTGATATAATTATTATTATATATAGCTTTCGCTGGTAACGATTTAGCCTGATTACTAGGCTGGGGTAACCTGGTGGAAAAACAATCCAGTTCCTTCCACTCAGGCTCCGTTCAGGAATTTGCGGGTTATATGGCATGTCTGAAGTATAACTGCCTTCAGCGCGTATCCCACGATGTTATGGGATAATCCGATGTTCCTGAAGATTTTTAGGGAGATTCTTCGAAGTGATCCCTTCAGCCGAAATTACTAGTGGGATTAAAAAATATTATTTTGCTTCAGTTTAAGTACTTTAGTCAGCTGCCAGACGTTCTTCAGCTCTACTGCAAGGTTTTCGTATTTTGTGACTTGTTCTGTCTTTGTCTGTGTTTTTCTGACGTTATGAGATAGCGGCACAGCTATGTCAATGATGGTTCCAGGTTTTTTCTCCTTATCTATGACAACGATGTCCGGTCTGTTGTAGTCCACCGTTCTATCCATTATTATAGGCCTGTCCCAATACAGTACCGCTTTATCTGTTTCCAAGACTGCCTGGGGCTGGTATTTGTAATACGGTGGGCATATTTGAAGGAGTCCGTTCTTGAGAGCCAGCTGTTGGTGGATGATTTTGGCCACTTGATTGTGACGTCCTAGATATGCGCTATCTGCGAATGATCTACAGCCTGCGATGATATGCTCTATAGATTCACCCACCGCCCCACACTTCCTACACTTGTCCTCTACGTCAAGTCTTAGACAATGTTTTTCATAGTTGCGAGTCCTGATTCTGGATGGCCATGAAGAATCCTTCGGTTTCTGGGTAGAGGTAACCGGCTCCGAGCCATGCTATTGAGGTCTGCTTATCGACGTTGTCCGCTTCTAGACTTCTTGGAAACTTACCATGTAAGGCTTGTTCCATCCAGGTGGCTTGATCTTCCTGCCTTGAGCTTATGTCGAACTCGAGATTGCGGTATTGTAGATTCAGTGGCGTATATCCTCGATCCTTGTGGGCTGCTATTCTCATCAGACCATCTTCGGATCTTAGCAATTGATGCCGTATGTTCTTCTCTTGAGTTCTGCACAACTTGTAGATGTTCATCATACGTCGACCGCCGCATTATTATTATTATTATTATTATTATTATTATTTTATTATTATTATTATTTTTATTATTAGTTAATTTAGAATCTCAACTTTCCGTTGGTTGCGTTCACACTAGGGAAAGAATTCACTTTATCCTATGGTGAATAATTTTCTGAGCAGGTAACAGGTATGTAATATAGTTGCTTTCTGCATAATTTTGCCTGTATATTGAGGTAAACCTAGTTTTTCCAAATAGTTTGGGAGCCTTGTTGAAACTACTCCTTCCACTGAGACGACTAATGGGATTATATTGATGTTCTTTAGCTTCCAGTTGGGCGTAATTTCAATGGCCAAGTTTTGGTACTTATCCATATTTTGATATTCTGTTCGTATCAGGTTTGTGGTGAGGGGCACTGCTATGTCGATGATCTAGCCTATCTTCTGTCGTTTATCAATGAGGACTATATCAGGTCTATTAAAATTTTCAAGTACTGGATCGGGTGTGTACTGGTATTATTATCTTTATTATTATTATTACTATTATTATTATTATTATTATTATTATTATTATTATTATTATTTTTTTATTTTTTTTTTGTTGTCACCTTTTCGGGAAAAGATTTGAAGGCTAACCGGACAGGAGTCAAGGTTATCCTTCGTGCAACACGTAGCGACGGACAAGGTGGCAGGTTCCCAATATCACGGGTTTTTGCATGACTCCCACCAAATCTCGACCAAGACCAAGTTTTTCAAGATTTTTCACTAATCGTTTTTCAACAAGGCCAGTTGTCGAGATGATAAGTGGTAAGACTTCGATTTTTTCGAGTGAATATATTCGCTTTAGTTCGTGTAATAGATCCTGATATTTGGTAATTTTTTCCACATAGGCTTTTTGTATATTATTTTCTGCCGGCACAGCGAAGTCGATGATGAAGGCCCATTTTTCACTCTTATTGATATAAAGAATATCGGGCTTGTTATGTTCAATCTGCCTATCTGTCACTATTGTTGTATCCCAGTAGATTTTAATATAATGATTTTCAATTACTGGGTTTGGGCTGTACTTGTAATAGGGTGGGATGTCTACTAAGAAATTATTTTTATAACAGATGTTGCTGTGTACAATCTTCGCCACATCGTTATGCCTTTTCAAGTACTCTTTTGGGGCAATAACGCTGCATGCGCTTGTGATATGCTGGATGGTTTCAGGTTTCTGACTGCAGACTCTGCACAAATCATTTGGGATGCTCTGCCTTAGGATGTTTTTGATGTAGTACCTTGTAGCCACGACCTGGTCCTGCACCGCGGATATGGTACCTTCAGTTTCCCGATTTAGCCAGCCCTGACGGAGGTAAGTACAAGACAATTCCTTGTCGACAGCATCACTGCGCAGTGCTGCTGCGAATCGGCCGTGGATTTCTTTGCTAAGCCATTCCTTTATTAGTTCTTCCTCGTGATTCGAGTGAGGGAATTCTTCATCATGGGCTAGGTTAAGAGGGGTTAGATTTTTATCAGAGCGCACCAATGCATCGTGGATAGGTAAGTTGGAATTTTTGAAGTATTTTCTTAATTTTTCTTTTTGTTTTAGGTGACGGGATGTCAGACAGGATAGTCCTCTGCCACCGCTATGCCTTGAGATGTAGAGCCGCGCAGAAGAAGATCTCGGATGATGGCTTCTATATGAGGTTAGTGTTGTGCGCGCTAATCTATCAATTTCTTGTAGATCTGTATCGGACCACTTGAGAACACCAAATGTGTACTCCACCACCGGCATCGCCCAGGTATTAATGGCAGTAAAAGTGTTCTTTGAGTTAAGTTCAGTTTTCAAAACCAGTTGTATTCTTCTTTTAAATTCCGCCTTGATTTTGTCTTTCATTAGTTTTGTTTTGATGTTCAATGCTTGCTGGAACCGAGGTATTTATAAGTTTCTTCTGCTGATAAGTGACCTATTTCAACTCCATCCATGAGCCTTAATGTCTCTCCTGCCACTGGGCAGCCCCTTTTTATGTGGAGAACCGCGCACTTGTCGAGTCCAAATTCCATCTTTATCGTATTGCTGAAGTTGGCGACAATTTCCATTTGGTTATGAAGTTGCTCACTGTTACTTCCATAGCATTTAAGGTCGTCCATGTATAGTGCATGAGACACTTTTTGTCCGCGTGGTCCATCAAGCTTGTATCCATATGGACTTCGGTTCAGCAAGGAGCTGAGTGGGTTGAGAGCAAGACAGAACCAGAGCGGACTCACGCTGTCGCCCTGAAAAATTCCTCTTTTGATTTGCAGGTGTTGAGTCAGGTATTCCTGCTGTTGGCTGCGGACTTTAAGTCTTGTTTTCCATTTTCTCATCATGTATTGGAGCAGTTTAGCTACAGCTTGGTCTATCTTGTAGACATCCAACACTCTTGCCAACCAGCTATGGGGCACCGAGTCGAACGCCTTCTTGTAATCAACCCAGCCAACTGATAGGTTTCTGTGTTTCGTCCTGGCTTGGTTTGTGATAACTGAGTCAATGATAAGCAGTTCTTTGGCACCTTGTGCTCTCTTTTTACAGCCGAGCTGCTCCGCTGCTAGGATTTCATTCTCAGTCAAGTGTTTCTCGATTTTCTGGGCAAGTATAGATGTAAAAGTCTTATACAGCGTGGGTAAACAAGTTATCGGGCGATAGTTTTTGGGGTTGTTTAGATCTCCAGTTTTTGGCAGCATCTTTGTAGTACCTTCCATGAGAAACTCGGGCATTAGTTCCGGACTTTCAAGAATTGACTGAAACTGGCGGGCTATTGCGTTGTGTAGTGCAGTAAAGTGCTTCCACCAGTAGTTTTGTATTTTTTCTGGCCCAGGTGATTTCCAGTTTGCTACGTTTTTCACAGTTCTGAGAACATCTGCTTCAGTAATTTGAACTTTTGGCATAGATGGTTTTCTTTTATTCCACCCAATCTCCTCCTGGATCCAGTAAGCGTTTTCCTGGTGATTTTCCGGTCGTCCCCATATGTTTTCCCAATATGTAAGCATATGTTGCGGGTTTGGTCGTGATGTTTCTTTGTTTTCGGCGCTTGAGGTGTCAAGAGATCTGTAGAACCTGCCCGGGTCCTCCAGAAAGGTTCTGTTGTCACGGAACCGGCGGTTGCGTTTATTGTAACGTCGTATTCTAGCTCCAAGTACAGCTTATTATTATTATTATTATTATTATTATTACTATTACT